>VXBW01001018.1:902698-922715 GCA_013400375.1 Thinocorus orbignyianus
TTTTCCTTGCAAGAAAAGGTTAAGAAGTTTGGGATGTGTGCATGTCTTTCTTGAATTGACAAGTACAGCCAATCTTTCAGTGGAATCCTGATCTAAAATGCTGGTTCTCTAAAGGGATCACTACCCCTTGTAAGTGCTGCAGCAAGACTAATTAAAGCAAATACTGAATCAGACAAGGTTTACATGGATGTATAGTATATTGCTTTTTGATTATTCAACAAGAAGTTCTACTAACCTTGTTTTTACTGACCTGTAAGAAAAAATGCATTTCCTTTGGGTTTACCATACTGAAATCTCATAATTCCTTATTTATGCACACAAATATCCACCTCTTCCCTGAGAAAACCTTGTAATTTATATAGAAAAGGATGCCTCTCAAGGTCTGGATTGAAAGATACAAGAAATAAAAAAATTACTCTTGCTTGAAAAATATCTTGGGTTCTAGTTATGATTCTGCCTATGCCCAGGTCAGATACAAATGTTTTGACCATGAATTCAGTGCAAATTATGTCTCAAATTGAAAGTATGTCTGTCTTGTGATGATGCCTGAGGTTTAGTTTGCCTGACAGCTGAGGATAATGAAAGCCTTGTTTTGGATAGAATCAGAGAAACAATCCATATTTTGTCACTGATACTTCAGAGCAAATAAGCAAGTAGTACACGGAGGCAATACTATCTTTTCATTTTAAAAGGTATGCTTTAGAACTGCCTGACACATCGTTTAACACCCATTCAGGAATGCAGTATTCTTTGCTTAACATTGAACATTCATTTCTGTCTGAATTTAGTTGAATTCTTTCTTCAGCCAAAGACTAACCTGTATCCCATTGTACCGGGCAATTTCAGAGAGTGTTTGTCTCTCCCAAATGGACTCTCTCCTTTAGAGTCTTATGCACCACCAAACAAAATAATCAATGTCAGAGGTACAAGGCAATCATTTTATCTAAAGCCACCCACTCCTCTTTTGTTTTCCTGAGAACATTGTGTGCTTTTTATTTTACATCCTCCTCTTCAGATCTGCAGATGTGAAACTTTAAATGCAGGGTATTAAAAAAAAAAACACCATGAAAATTACAGAGCTTTGCAGTCAAGCACTATGTGTCTACAATTCTACAAGAGTAGAGATAATTTTACATGTTACTTACAGACATTCATGTGATAAAAAGAAAAATAATAACCTTTTCCACAAAAAAATGCAAAGATTGCTATCTGCATTTAATACCAAATACTAGAAAATGAAAAGTGCATTCGTTTCTATGAAACAGATAAGCCTTTAAAATGAAGCTCTAAAGGGGCATTTCTATGAATAAAGAAAACTGTAAACTGAATATCAGAGAATTCTTCCTAGCTGATAGATCAAACATAGGTAGACACAAGCAACCTGAACTCTAAACAATCCATAAGAAAATCCTCTAAAACCTGGGAAGAGTCCCCTTCATGACTTATTCTACAGTTATCTGATAAAACCCCTGGTACTTTGCACCCTACAATCACACCTTAGTCTTTTCAAGCTTAATAATAGTTTGCAGTTAAAGTTGTGGCTGCAAAACTCACTTTTCCTTCAATGGGCCAGAAACTCTCCGCCTGTTAGAAAAGTATTCCGGGTGTAGGATGTAATTGGCCTTATATCTAATGTGCCCAGAAACAAAACAAAACAAAACAAAACAAAAAAACAAAACAAAAGAGTAGCTTTTATCTCTGTAAATGTCAGGTTTATTATAAACGTAATATATTATTATTAATTGCTTTCCAATAGCACTTAGAAGTCTTATCAGAGAAGGAGGCGCAATGGAAGAGATATTCTTTGTCCCAGAGATCTGACCAGGCAGAAATATAAAGGGAAACAAAGAAAGAGGCTTGTCTAAGACTGAAATAACTGAATGAGCTTGGGTGAGACCCTGGGTGTCCTGATCCCCATGGACTTTCTGCAATCTGCAACTTTTTTGCATGTAATTTGTAGAAGTGTTTTGTGCCACCAAACCGTGAAGCACAGACACTGGAGCAAGGTCTAGAGTTCTGGAGAATAAATTTACACAGAGTTCAGGAAAGATACACTTCTAAGACGCACACACATTCAAAGGCAGAGGTAACAGAAGTATATTTATTTAGATTCCCACATACATTTAGATTGACATAATCAGTAGTGACACAATATACACCACCTCAGCAGGAGTACTTAACATAATGCACATGTATGTATAGAATGAATAACAGTTGGTTGCGTAGCTTTTCCATGGAAAAGGAGCTGGGTTTTACAGTGTCTCAGAAAGGACCAGTGTTATACTGGGAAATACAGGGAAGAGTATAACCTGCAAGACACAGAAGGAATAAATTGCCTAAAGGTAGGCAGGTAATGCTATTTTAGACACTTTGGGATACCTAAGACTTCTGTATGTGACCAATAGATGACACAGAGGTGCTGTGTGAGACTCATCCCTTTCTGAAGAGGAAAATGGAGACTGGATGGGTTAAACCTATGTTCTCTGTGTGGGTATTAGATGGCTACATGGAAGCAGCACAAAACTAAAAGTAATTGTCTCCGAAATCATTGTTTCAGAATTCGTATCACTTTATTCTGGCATCTACAAGATGAGCTGTCTACACACCTACTGTACACCAATGAGTCTTTCCCAATACAGACACTGGCACTTGGGATGCTATTCATCTGGCCAAAAACCAAGCATCCACTTTGTAATGAAACCATTTATTCTCTGAACACTGCTGATTTTAAGGAGGTGACAAGCTCTCTGGTGAGTGTAAAAGGAACCTACGGTAAATTGCTCATCTATAGACATCTGCATCGTAGAAACTGGAATGAGGTTTTAGTGAAGATAAAATCCCACCCGGCATAGACATTTTGCTCACAGGTCTTGGGTCAAGCAGGTGAACCTTCAGAAGAGTAAGGAAATTTGGTCTATGAGAAATGAGTGAAATAAATTGATAACCTGATGTGGGAACGGTAGCAGTCGTCAGACGCGGAAATGACTGCTGTAGTGTGAAGGGGAACAATCTATTCCTCAGGTGAGTGCCTGAAAGGATTAGAAATAATGGCTTTGAATCAAAGCAAAGACATTAGGAGGAAAAAACCCAAAGCCCTCTTTTTAACAGTATGGACAGGGAAACATGACTGGGAAGTTGTACTGATGCCATCACTAGAAATCTATGAGAAGACCTTAAACAAGCATCAGTCAGGACATCTGCTGCTGGTGCCTCTTAGGGCAGAGGGGTAGATGAGATGGACCCTGAGATCCCTCCCAACCATATGAGTACATGACACAGAAATGGATAATTTACTTTTTATCTTTGCAGAGATGTGGAAATAAATAATAACTGAAAGTCTAATCCTAGCAAAACTCAGAAGACTAGGAAAAGCACGTATAAATCATTGGTAATCCTGTAAGAAAATTTGTACTTCATTGCAAAGGGGCTCAGCACCTAGACAGTTAGGCAGCTTTTCATAATACCTCAACTACAATTCAAATGTCACGCAAAAAAAAGATTTGCCAAGCCTACCAACCAACAGTTTAGAGAGTTTCTGAGCAAATTGCCACATGAATTTTGAAAAATAGAGCAAGTATGGTGGAGGAATAGGCACTTCTAACCCATAATGTGTCAGATCTTTGACTGTACATGATGCATCATTGTGACAAAGACAACATTTGATTAATTTGCAGTCAGTTTTATTGCCAAATCTACCTGTTTCATAGTCTGTGCTACGATTTAGCGTAGCTGGGCTATCTTGCAGAGAGAACTGGATGTTTGAAGTATCCTTCCCCCAAAATAACCCATCTTAGTTACTAGCATTGGTATTATTTACTCTGAGAGCATGCACTTGAACAAAATGGAGGGTGCATACCACAGATAAAAAAGAGATTAAAACAATTTGTTTTAAAAAGGTTAAACTGTGTATGAATAATTTATTCAAAATGCTGCATGTAATTAGCAATACAGGAGTTATTTGGTAATAACTAAACCATTACTGTGCACTTTCTGAATTAACATAACAGCCTCTACTGTCAATCTATGAAAGTGGTATAAGAACTCAGCAACAGTTTCTCAGATAAGTGCTTTACTGCTTTTGCATAAGCAGCTTTGGTGTTTCTGAAACTATTTTGGCTGGATTAACAGCGCCAGGTGCCCTAGATATGAATATTGCTTTTAATTGGTTTTAGTATTTCTTTCACTGATTGGTATCAGTGTCAGTCTCTGTCCTGAAGGGCTTGAACTGCAATATTTTGCCCAAAGCTTGACATGTACTTTTCTCACAGTGGAGCCAAAATAATGCATCTCTTTTGTTGTCTTATTCCCATTTCTTTCCAGTTCTGAAATGGTTTTAGTATGAAATACTTATCATTTAAGAGTTTTTTTCTCTGATAGCCTTCGCCCTTGGGTTTATGTTCTTATTGTAGTACCCCATGAGAGGTACTCTTTGTTCTCTTCTTCCACCTTCATTCAATGTAGATGTGAGTTAAGGTGTTAACATATACATTTGGCTTGGTTCCTTTGCTCCCATCTCTGCCTCTTGAGGTGTGCAGAAAACAGGGAGATGAATGAAGGGTAAGAACAGAGTACTGGTCTGAAATCTTGGACAGAAGTTTCTCAGGAGATGAGAAGTGGCCAAAACTGAACTAAGGTCCAAGCCAAATACTCCCTGAAAAAAAGTTCAAATAAAGCTTCTGATTCCAAAAGCACAAACCTTTGCTGACTCCTGAAATGTTACCGGATTGTGAACACAGAAATTTCGAGATAATGTTTTTCTGTCTCTCTTTCTTTTGTACTGCAGCTCATGCTTCACCAAACATGACTGCAGCTGTTTGTCTCAACACCACCAAAATCCTGTTATATGGGCGCATACGAAGGGTCCTCAGAGAGAGTTTTCAAGCTTCTAAATCTCTGATCTGTGGAAACAGACCAATGCCTATCACTTGAACTTGTTTTTCAAAGGAGCCTTACTTGATATGATATACGGGTTGGAAGTGTTGGATCAGGGTCACACAAGAAATTTGAAGCTCTCTGCTTTGTGGTGGAGAGGTCTAGACACTAACACGGACATATCAAAGGAAGAAATCTGAGGTAAAGTAGCACACAGGAAAAAAGGGAAGGCAGGAGGGGAATGATTCAGCATGCAGCATAAAAATGAGTGAGAGGTGGCAGGGCAAAACCCAGTCAGGTGAACACTGGGCTTTGGCTGGACAATAGAATGGGCCAGAGAAGATACACACAATCCTGTGTTACTGTCTAACTTTGATCAAGCTGCCTTGATGTCAATGACTAGTTTCTTAAGAACTTCTCTGATTTTGATGTCTAGTGTAAAATAGAAGTTCAGGAATTGCTATGAAGTGGAAAAAAGCCCCTTCCAAATCAAGCAAAATGGGAATTGAAACCTGACTTTTTTTCTTCCCAACCCTTTATCCAAAATGGGGTTGTGGTTCCAGAAAAACAGGGATTGGTTTCTATCTGTCAACTAAGGTGCCATAAACCAAAGTCTCCACACAAACACTTCTGAGCATCTGTGAACTGTACTTTCCTCTTCCGTTGTATGTAAACTGGAAGCTTTCGGTCCTTGTTGCTTGCTTTCTCTTTTCTCCTCCTAATTATTGCAAATCTGTAAAACTCACTGAAGAAAAACATTACAGGTACATCTCAGCAAAGATTTAGGATCAATCTGACCGTGAATTTTGCCAGACGTTGTCCAAGAAGTTCTAACCAAATTTGTTTAGGAGCTCCTTTGGTATCATCCATTTCTCACTGGCAAGCAAGCCTGAAGAACATTTACCAAATATACATGTCTTTTGCTGTTTGGATGCTCAGCTGAAATGACAGACTTAATTTTCAGAAGTAATGAGTATCTACACAGGCCTGCTGATTCCAGGTGGCTGAAGACCTTTGATGGTCTTTCAAAGTGCAGGATGTAATAATCCACTGAACATCCCAAAAGGAGGCAGTCAACATTGATGAACATCACTGAAAATGTCTTTGTTTTTCTCCTGATTTCTAAAATTCATACCAACGACATTTAGCCCTATCAGGGGGGTACGGGGGGACGGACACACACACGTTTATTCATGAGCCTAAATTTGCAGAAGTAAAGAATTGCAGACAGCTATGCTAAAAGAGGACCACTGAGGGCACAGCAGAGTTCTCCCTTGGAAACATGCAGTGTTATTGTACATTGTATCTTGCCGTCAGCATTACATTTCAGAACTGAGCACGACACCCCAAGCATGCCTGCTGAACCAAATGTGAATAAAAATTCATATTACAGCAGTTCTGTTACCAGGAAACCTCTATTAACGATGTCCAATTTTGCTCCAATATACATATCCCATGCCTAAGTGTATGGCAGTCTGTATTATTTCTGCCTGTGTTTGTATGCCTGCTAAAATTTATAGTGTCTAACCATTCAATTGACACTGCATTTGAAAAGAAAGCTCTACAAATACAATGGAGGTACATAAAAATCTCTCCTGTAAGAAAGCGGAGGGAACTTCTTTTTACAATATATTGTATGCAAAGCAGATGCTAATGCTGCTTTGAATGTTTCATGGGAGTTTTGATATCATCTAATTTGCCTGAACTATTTACAGCAGCACTAAAATATGTTCTTCACTTTACAAATGGAAAATATCAGAGAACGAAGTCATATGTTTGAGTTAACAAGGAATTATGAGAGTTCGGTCCTTTTTGTACTTTCAGGGAAATGCAATGAAAAAAAAATTAAGAAAAAAGAAATCAGTTCCACAGTCTCCTTGTAATCACCTTTTCAGATATCTTAGCTTTTTGGCTTTTGATGTACATAAATTTACTTTATAATGTGGGAAGGAGACTTGTGGAAAGAGCTTTAGTCTCATTTCTTCTTTATGGCCACTCCTGTTAGGGCTTTATTTTTATTTTTTTTTAGAATGGTTAGAGTTGGAAGGGATCTCAAAGATCATTGAGTTCCAACCCCCTTGTCGTAGGAAGGGACACCTCTCACTAGAGCAGGTTGCTCAAAGGCTCATCCAGCCTGGCCTTAAACATTTCCAGGGATGGGGCATCCACAGCTTCTCTGGGCAACCCATTCCAGTGCCTCACCACCCTCACAGTAAAGAATTCTTCCTAATATCCAATCTAAATCTCCTCTCTTCCAATCTAAAACAATTACCCCTCATCCTATCACTGCACTTCCTGACAAAGAGTCCCTCTCCAGCTCTCCTGTAGTTCCCTGCAGATACTAGAAGGCTGCTCTAAGGTCTCCCTGGAGTCTTCTCTTCTCTGGGCTGAACAGTCCCAGCTCCCTCAACCTGTCCTTATAGGAGAGGTGCTCCATCCCTCTGATCGTCTTTGTGACCCTCCTCTGGACCTGTTCCAACAATTCCATATTCTTTCTATGTTGAGGACTCCAGATCTGGACACAGGACTCCAGCTGGGGTCTAATGAGTGCAAAGTAGAGGGGGAGAATCACTTCCCATGACCTGCCGGTCACAGTTCTTTCAATGCAGCCCAGGATGGGGTTGGCTTTCTGGGCTGCCAGTGCACACTGCTGGCTCGTTGAGCTTCTCATCCATGAGCATTCCCAAATCTTTCTACTCAGGGCTGCTCTCCAGCCATTCTCTGCTTAACCTGTATTTATGCCTGGAATTGCCACGTCTCAGGTGCAGGACCCTGCACTTGGCTTGGTTGAACTTCATATGATTTGCACTAGCCCACCTCTCGAGCGTGTCCAGGTTCCTCTGGATAGCGTTCTGTTAAGCTTCATGGGAGTAAAAGGACGTTCACACACCCTTGCAAGATTAGCATCTTTGCGTTGGATCAGAAAAAATCTGTCTCTGGATCAGAGATAGGTTTCAGGGGCACATCACAAATATAATTGTGCCTGCGTATCTATTTCTCCCCAAATACCTCATTATACCTCTCCTCTCAATATATCTCAGCTGGGATGATTTTCTGCATTCTGTGTTAAAAGGGCACTTTTTTCAGATGATATATACCTTGTTAGTAGATGCTAAATATTATAAAAGTAGCTTGTGGGGAATATTAGGTGTAGCCTGTGGTTAAAATATTAACTATTAATTAATTTAAGAATCCAGGGGGAAAAAAAAATATTCAGCCCTTTCTGCTAAGTGCTCAGTGTAAGAAGCATGAAAAATCGTCTAAGTTACATATGAGAGATGTTAAATGTCTGTCCACATGAAGTGAAATAATTTGATTCTCCAGGTATATGTCCAGGTACTTGCAGCTTCCTTTAAGCCCTTCTGTTGTGTTATATCTAAGATATCTATGTTTCCATACTTCTGTCACATTAGTTAGGTATGAAAGCACATTACGTATGTTTTGCTCTTTAAGAAGCTACGTGTTTATCTATTATAAAATGAATACAATAATCTGTAGATCAAAACTCTTAACACTGTTTCAGTGGCTAGGTTCCAGGTTTGTACTCAGAGCACAAACCTTCAGATCTAAGTGATAATGAATTATTTTCTAACAAGCTTCACCCCGTTCTAAATATTAAAGTACATTACCTACAGTAACAAACCCCCAAACTGCTATGCTTCATCAAGCAAGAGCATCTCACTCTCTGCTTACCACTTCCACTTGTACTGTTAGTTTTCCAACTGTTCAAACAGAAACTCTGTTTTGATAACAGCTTGTTGAGAGAACTCCATGTTTTCCCGGTATGTACTTGAAGAAGATTAATGAGTCTTACTAACATGCCAAGTCAATCTGTTCCCTTCTGTCAATCAACTCCCGTAGAACAAGTATGTCTCTCTCTCACTGGCTATATTTTCATGCAGATATACTGCAAAAGTTTAATTAAAACACTAACCACAACTGATCATGAAATAGATTCCAGAACACAATTTAAGAAATAATTGGATAGGTATTAGGTAAGATTTTTTATGAAGAATTTTTCCTTCAAGGGGTCAGGGAGGACAAAGGAAAGGATAAACAATATGAATGATTTGACAGAATAATTCTTATGATTGAATTTTTATTTTTGTTGTCAGTTGGTTCAGCCTATTTTTAAAAATGATATCTACTTGCAACATCCTACTTGCTTATTGCCCAAGAATAAATAATTTACATTTAAAAGGCAGTACAGCATCACTCTTGCCTTGCTTGTTAGGGGGGGTGGGGAGACAAAATGTTGTAAAGCACATGACAATTTCTGCAAGACTGACTTTTCATGTCAGCTTAGCAATAAGGTATCAGCCTATTCTATTATATCCATTTTTAAATAAAGAAATTAAGAAACAAGATGGAGATTTCTCATTCCCTTGAATTTTGTGGAGTTCCAATGTGTGCAATACACTGCTGTCAGTGGTACAAGTGGAAAATTGTGGGGTAGTGTAGTGCTACCTACCCAACATTGCTTACATTCTGAAAGACTGTAGGCTTCAGGTTTCAAACCTGAAGTTAAATTTACCATACTACGGGTTAACTGTGAGTGAACCAGAGCACCAATGAATTAGCCAGCGCAGTCAGAGCTGGCACTGCAGAGGTAGCAGTCCTGTGAGAAGGCAGTAACAGGAGTCTGAGGAATAACCAAAGAGAAGTCAGCCATGTCAGGGGAAAAAACATGAAAGACTGGAGCAGAAGAAAAGAGTAAGAATATGGAAATTCCTTTGTGGAAGACTGAGTACCACTTACAGAGGACAAGACCCTGATAGCCTGAAAACCATGTCTACGTTCATTAGTCAAACTTTGCAATGATTGTTTCCCTCAAAATATAAAAACAGAAAACACACATAAGAAGTAATAATAGATAAAGATATACACGTATCTGTCTTGAGTAAATTGTTAACAACTATAATTCCTCTTGCCCACTGAAGTGAGACATTTTTTAATCTGTTTCCTAGTTGGCAAGGAGGTCCACAAGGAAAATTCAGTAGGAGGCAGAAAAAGAGAATTAAGACACTGCAGTCAAATCCAGCAGCTGAAACACATTTATTTTTTCATGAACAGTAAGTGTTCGTCAATTGGACTAATAAGAGAACATTAAGAACAACGGCTGATAATGCTTGCAGAGCTATTACATCCTTGAGGGAAAAATAACAACAGTCTCATGGCCTATTTCAGAAAACATACATGTGGTCCCTACCCATCATGGTAATTGAAAGAGGAGCCAGACTATCCCAACTTTTCTAATCACTGAAGGTGTAGCCTGAAATATTGCAAAAAATTTCAGTGGAAAAATTTTCTTTGGTGTCGTGGGGCATTGTCCGCTACCCTACTGGGTGCTGGTAGCAGCTCTGGCACTGTCCAGCACTTAAAAAGAGAGATCCCTTAAGAGTTGCCTTTCTGGCTCTTTTTTTTTGTTTTGTTTCCCTACATTCATAAGCCAAGAGTTTCTGGTAGATCCCGTCTTGTTCTCAGCTGACTTTAGGTCAATCCTCACAGTCCTTCTGGACCCAAACTCTCACATCAGTCCTCTAGTTGTGTTAGAGTTTCTGTCATGTCATCTGCTCTTGGTCCATTTCAAGAGGTAGAATTTGTTTTGAAATTGCATGGTGAAAGCATCCTGGATCAATGTCTCTCCTTTATATACATCTGTGAGAAAAAAAGAAAGAAAAGCACTATGTCGTTTCTTTGCATGATCAGGAAGACAGAAGATAATAAACCACATAAATAACTAGACATGTACTACCAAGACCTCTACCCAGAGGTCAAATTTTGTAACTTTGCATCTGGAGCTCAATCCTGGTTATGTTACCTTGGAAATCATACAAAGAACAAATCACCAGAAAACTACAAATAAAGAGAATCTTGTAGATATGAACAAGAACATTTTTTACATTTTTATAATCTACAGGTTATGCTATTGGGAATGGAGCAGAGAATGGTGGAATGAAATGGGATGAGCTCCTACTAGACCTTGTTCTCTATCAGGCTTGGGAATGTCAGCAGAAGATGGAATTTGATGGGGTGGGTGAGGTACATGAGCGGAGTCCAGACAGAGAGGTGAGAAAATGGGGTGAGAAAGAGCTGCTGCTGCTTAGTGTCACTGAGTAATGATCTAATTCCACAGTTAATTGACCTTATGGTCTTTTGGAACCTAGGTTTCTGTCTTTTACAATCTCTGGAGAGGAGAACTAGGTGGGCCAGCTCAGACATACTTTTGTTGTTGGGAGAGGGAGAGACAGGAGGACATTGCAGGCTGGGGTCATCTGCTCAGGTCAGAGATGACCAGACTGTTTTCCAGGTGCAAGCACTGAAGTGGCAATAACATTTTTGATCATGACAGAATGGCTTGGTTGGAGAAGTTCCATCTGGCTGTGTTTACATGCCTATGCTGTCTAATTAAAGGGAGTTTCTCATTTTATGTAGTTAGAGGTTCAGAGCAAGTTGGGGAGGGTATCCGTTCCTGAAGTGATGGTGGGAAGTTTTAAGGAAGTTAAAGCAAACCTGACATGCTGTTGTTGCAGTTGTCATACCCAGAGTGCCACATACATCAACTGGTCCCTTGGTAGGATCCATGTGCCCCCCACTCACATGCCCCCTCTCCATGTTCCCTCCACCAAAAATGTACTCACCAGAGGCCAGCTCTTGGACTGTGGAAGGGGTCTGGCTGTGCCTGGAGAGATCTGGGAAGGCCATGTCTTGGATGATGCCACCAGGTCTGAGTTTGAAAGTGGTCTGACCCTGGGGTGTGGTGATGACCCGTTGTCAAGGTGGCCCTAGGACTTCTGTTGGACCCTCAGCTCTGCGCTGCTGGCAGCAGTCTGTGAACACTTGACCTACCTTCCACGTATCTTGTAAAAATCATCTTAAAGAGGAAAAGTGCATCTCACAGCCCTAACTGGCTCATTTCTTCTTCTGGGGAAATATCTTTTTTTATCTTTATCGGCTGCTCAGACTGGCTTATCAAAGTAGTGTTTCATTTTTCAGAGAGTTTTTCCATAGGTCTTAGACAGAAACCTGCATCATGGTTCCATCTAAAGGCCAATGTCGGTCCTCCCCATGAGCTGCTGTAGCAATAACAGTGGGTGAAGAATTCCTTCACAATTATAGTTCTTTTGTAGAGGCCTGATAAAAGTTGATATTTCTTGGGATGAGGGGGCTGACAAGGCAGAGAATTCATGACAATGCTGTTACATCTGTGGGACATGTAAAGGCAGAACTCAGGCATAATGATCCCATCATGAAGAACTTTTCCTCCCAACATCCAACCTAAGCCATTGTGGGCTCAAGCTAGAAAGCAAGAAACTGGGCAGTCTGGACTCTAGTGCAGATTTAAACCTACGTGTACATGATGGCATAGATGTGTTTTATATTACTTGAGAGAATGTGTCCGTGGGGAACAAGAAGGGATTGTCTCCTCCATTGGTTCTGTGCATCAAGGGTGTGGAGCAGGAGGCTGTCATCAGAAGTCTTAGATGAGTCCACAGCAGCCTGCTGAATCCAGCAAGGGAGCAGATTCTGTCCTCTGAGATCCCCGGGACTAAGTGGACTCAAAGAGCTCTCTCCTCCAAGGTTGTATTTGGTTTTGTTTCCTTTAATACGAGAAGCCAAAAATTCTCCTGTTGAGTATAGAGTGACATTTCAAGATTTTGTTAAGTAGGTCTAAGTATGCATTTCTTCACTAAAATTTGAAGTAGGATATCCTGAAAGAAGCCTTAGGAAGGGTTGGTTGTTTTTTTAAAAATATTTTTAACGCTTTAAATTAGGGATTTCACTGGCAAACACAGGAAATGAGAGGTTATTATTCATTAGAATGCCTGAGACAAAGAGCATTAGAAATACCACATACATTAATAAAAAGTTGAGAAGTTAATTGTAGTATTGAATAACTGCAGAAGCCCAGCACATGCCTACATAAGCTGCCTGTGTTGCGCAGTGTGGTTAGGATATGTCTAGGTATCTGGTATGCAGGCTTAATGTAGGAACTGCTCTTTAAATTGCTGATTATATCCTTAGGCAGGTTTTAGTGAATTAATAGGACTTATTGGCTGGTAAAAAATAATCATGAATCCGAATTTGCACAGTACTGTCTAACATAAATATTTGCCTTAGAGGTAGTAAGTTTTAAATGAGTGAGTTAATGCACATAAAATATAAAGTGTAACATGAACGAAATTAGAAAATCTAATTTAGCTATGAAACACTTCTCAGAAAATTAACCCTCATTTATGCTCACATTATTTAACAAGGGGAGGCCAGATATTTCTCAGCTGTACAACAGGTCGTATCAGAAGAAATATCATCTTGTCCTAACAACTGGTTGTCATTCTTCTTGAAAGACACTTTCTTTATAATCAAGTGAGATCAACACCTTGATTTATCAGAATGACACATTTAAACAGGGCACAAAACTGCCGTAGAAGTTAATGAAGACTGAGTGCTCAGGGGATTTTTAACAATTCAGGTTTCTTTAGAGAGGTGAGTGAGGATGTGATTAATTCTAGCTTTTCCTTCTCTGTCTTGTAACAGATCAAGTATATGAAAGTGACCCAGAGTTAGCCTTACTGCATGATAAACAAGAAAAAAGAATTCAGATGTGGCAGATGCAACCTTACTGCTGCTTTTACGTGAAATTTAAAGTCAAGACTTTTGGAAAGACCGTTCAATATAGATCTGCTGAACCTAATAAGAGCAATCTTAATGCTGAAACTAGCTTTGCATGTCTGCAATGCAACGAATCTGATACCTGCTTATAACATACCAGAGTTTCCAGCAGCTGGACTCTAAAAGACATAATCAGAATGTTTCATGGAGTGTGACTTGCTCAACTCCACTTCCTTAATAATTAAAGATACGTCTAAAACTCAGTGCACATGCTCCAGCCAGAATGATGCCACTCAGAAATAAATTGCATGTCTGCTTAAGATTCTTCCCCAGCAGTATTAGAATCTGTCCAGTAAAATGATACGAACTAAATTTGCCATAGTGCTAATTTACATTGCCATTAATGAGAACACAAGTTTTAAATCACAGACATAGAAGTACTATTGTGCATCCAGCCTATTTCAGCTCCACTCAGGGTGATAAGGCATTCTCTAGACAATTGTAATTATGAGTAATTTGTGAAAGTAATAAGAACTGCTTTTTATTACAGGCAATAAAAATCAATTCTTCATTCAATTATCTTTCCTGGCTATGATATGATAGCTGCCCTGAGTGAGTGCAACAGGAAAAAAAAATGAGTAAGTTCTAAGGACAAGAACTATTAAAGAAAAATACAACAGCACTTAAAAAAAAAAAAGCTACAAAAAATTCATCTCCATTTCAACATCTTGTCATAAAGATGTAGTAATAAATACCTGGTACTGTTGCTATTATCATTCTCTTTCTTTAAGACCCAAACTTCACATATATTCATGTAAAATTAAGCACAAGACCAATTTAATTGATTCAGTGGGATAATTTTATTGGTTAAGGTGAAGCACAAATGTAAATCTTTGTAGAATTAGGGTGACAGTGAAGAATAGCATTTTGCATGTGATTAGCTTCCATACAATAAAACTTGTTGAACTCCAAGTTAAACATTAACTCCACTTAGAGTTTAAAACCACAAATACTTTCTATTTAATAATACACGCTTTTTATGCTTCAAGGGAAGGTGTTTGTTTATTTTTTATGGAGGCAGCATTGGAGAGACATTTTTGACACACAAGAAAGTATCTGGGTCTGAGTCCCTTGTTTTTATTTATATTATTCTTTTTAATTTCAAACTTTTCTATTCAATTAGAGGGGTCTGGAAACAAAATCAAACAAGCAAACCTGTCTAATAGGTCCATTTAATAAAAAAAAGTTTGCATATTTTGAATTTTTCATACATTTTTGGTTCCAGAAGAACTGGAATTGAGAAACAACAGTGTCAAATCTAATTTTGGAGTTGGGACCTGATTTTTATTTTTCACCTCAGCTTTCAAAGCAATCTGAGGGAAGGATGGGTAAAGAAATGCATGGCAATAAAAGTATTCAAGCACACAAGTGTGATAAGGTGACTTGCTATGGAAGTACTCGTTTCCTCATCTGCCAGAGATGTGAGGTTTTAATAGAAGTGATAAATTGAGCCCCCACTGCAGAGGGGATTTGAAGATGGGCCACTTTAGCCCCCTGCCTTTGATCTCCCCTCATGGTATATTTTATTTAATTTTGATTTAGAACAATAAAAAAAAAACCCTCACTGAGTCTGCACCCTATAAAGGCTGTTTAATGAGCAAACTATTCAAGGATTAGAGGAGTCTAAAAGTTTATTGGGGAGCCAAGTTCTATACCATAACACATCCCTACTAAGACAGCAATGGATGTCAGCTGAAGTCAGGAGCCACGTGTGGAGCATTTTATTAAAAAAAAATCCATATAAAATATATCCTCTGGATCATATTCTTTTCTTCAGCCTTTCTCAAATCTGCTTATTTGTATGTCTCCTTTTGCTTTTATACTGTATGTATTTTAGAAATTCACCTTCTTCTCTTGAGTTCTGTATGTCAATTACTTAGAAGGGATAAAAAAAGCAGTGAGAAATTTTCTGATTAATATTTATTATAAAAGTTTTCAGATCCTCCTCTGAAAAGAACTATGTTAATTGGAGAGTTGTACCTATAGCAACAGAAACAGAGCTACATGACTCATAGGCAGAAGTCACAAATTTCTTATTTGTCAAAGTGAGTTGATGGGAGAGGCAAGAGGATAAATCTTTTCATCTTCAGCTGAGGATTTCAAGGTACCTTATGGAAAGTGATCGACCTGAGAAATCCAGTTCTTCCACCATTCTACTTCTGCATGTACCAATGCCGTTCAATAAGGCTTCTTTATTGCCAGTTAATAACACAGTACAATGAGCTGACAGCATATCAGTACCTAGGTAGCTTTGAGACATCTTTTAGAAAAGTCATAGAGCATTTATGTTCACTAAAACAATTAGCCAAATCCATAATATACTGTCTCTTACATATATGTAGATGGTATGTTTTGGGAATTAATTTGTTTTAGTAGTAGCTATTTTGATTTTCTAAGAGTTTCCCATTTATTCTTATTCTAAAAGGTTTATGTTATTTTAGTCCAGAGTAGACACCTTGGACTTAAATCTAATCTTTGCTTGGTGTTCTGTCATTTATGATCTAAAAGATAAACGTAAAAGGGGAAGCCCATCTGTTTTTAACATTCCCTGTCTTAGCAGTGGTTTTAATTTCTTTCCTTTTCTTTAAAGCTGTATGTGGTATGTCTTGAAATGTCCTCCTTGACAGAAATCAGGAAACTTTCTTGCTGTCTAGTATTCTGCTTTAACTGTGATAACTGATATATTAGTTCCAACTGTAAAAATAATGCAAGGGTTGGCTTAAAATATTTCACAAGATCTTCTTCTAAATCCTTTAGAAGTCTTCTAAATTATCTTCTCTGCTATGACTTCTATACCCTTAATTTTTCTATGCCCAATTTTTCCTTTCTTCCTCACTACTTCCTGACTATTGCATTTTGCAAATTTATTTTTAATTACAAGATTCTTCAAATTTTTCTCTAGATCACAACTGATACTGCCAATTGGTTGGCCTTGTTCTGTCTTGCTCAATATCCAGGGGGCATTTTAGAGAACTTCTTTCCAAAATTAAATCACCAAGTGCATTAGAAGTTTTTGATCCTTCTTCTTGTCTCTCCATCATTCTGCATGCCATGCATGTTCTTAAACTACAATTTTCAACAAAGTTTTTCTTTGGGAACAGATTCTCAAGCTGCTTTTAGAGGAACATCCAATTCACAAGTTAAGAAGGTGCTCTTAGGGAGAGAAAAGAAAAAGGTAACTCTGCACTGAACTGGAGTACAAATTTACTGCTCACATCAGTAGACGCAACTTGGTTCCCTTAAATCCTTCACAGAATTCTGATTTTAATCAGGCAAGGTTGGAATAAAACACCCACAAAACATCAGCATGAAATTTTAAATCATTTAGAAAAAAAAATGAGGGTCAAATGCTGGAGTGAGTAAACTATTTTTTTGAGAGTATAATGTGCCCAGCTCTGGTGTCAACAAGAGGTCGTGCTCTCCTGTCTTCAGCAGTAGTCTGGAGAGGACTGACATAACCTAACCCCAAAGACGTAAATTTGCTGTCATAAAAGTGGTTGCTCATTATACTGGCAAGATCCAGTTTTAATATTGGCAGGTGTAATGCAATCTTCACCTGCATGATGGTTCCTCTGTCCTGAGCTACACCATGCTTGTTATTCCACTCCTGAAACTCTCTTAAGTAGAGGACTTAGCATTTGCATAAATTCCCTGAGGATCTAGGAAGAAACTGTTCCAAGGCCCTCCGGGGCTAAGTGTGTATGGTGAAGTATATGAATAAATCTGTCAGTTTTGAATCATTAGGAACGGATGGCTTTAGGGTTGATTTTAAATGGGTGCCAGTATATCTCAGGGTTTTGCTAGAGACAGAGGATGGGCAGGATAAGCTTATATTATTCTTCTTGTTTGGATAGGGTTAATGGGAGTGTTACCAGGGATTGTGTGGGAGTTAATTGTATTAACAAGGAAAGATAGAGAGCCAAGCGGCGTCTGCTGAATGTCATAGCCATTTTTTCCTATTTTATTGCAAACAGTCTAGGTGGAATAAATCCGTCCTGGCTTTGTTTGAATTTATAAAATGACTTGGAACTGTCTCATAGTATTTTTTTTCCCCCTACGAATTAAAGACAAATCATATAGATAGATAGGAGTCAGTACTTTAAAGCACTGAGTTTAAGCATATATTATCTCAAACATATACACGCTAATGGGGATATGGACTATTGGTACAAGTCACAGGAAAGTAAATCACTTACCTTGTCTTAGAAGTCTGAACTTTCAGATTTAATGACATAGACTGTGGTCAAAATACCTTTCAGTCCCTAAGGTAAGGAATGGTATTGGCAGTATTAGCATGTGATGTGCTTGGCTCTCCCTAAGTGTCTGTGTGTGTGATCTGCTGTCCACTTAGGTGAACAGCCTCAAAAAAGTCCATAAGGTCCATTATTGAAACACGTTAAGGTTAAGGACTTTTGTCTGCACTTTATTTGACCTGGAGTTAGAGTGAAAACCATTTCTGAAAGTCAAAGTTGCTTGACTGTTGTTGGGTTCACAAACCAGAGGTAACAAAAAGGCCCTCACATGTGCTAATTTAGCTGCCCCAAAAAGCTTAAACCAGCAGAGCCAAACACAAAAATAGAATTACAGCTTGAACTGGAAAGTAAAAGCTATATCTAGGGGCAAGGACAAATTCTTTATCTTCTGTGGATCATGTTGGCACAGAGGAAGACCATTGACACATACATGCTGTACCTTGCCTTCAAAGTCTGTCTTAGATTTAGTATGTTGGAGGAATGATACTGAAATATTATCATTCATGAGGCTGGTCAGCTTGTCATCTCCAGGACATCTCCTCAGAAGGACTGGTACACCTATGTACTGTGTAAGTGAAGAAGTCCCTAGCGTGGTTAGTAATCCAGAAGACGTATTGTGAAGCTGCATTCTCTAATGGTGGGCTCATTTGGATATGATATAAAATAAATATATATTTAAAAAAAAAAGCATCCAAATCCTGAGCTTAAGGAACACTGGAGAGCACAAAGATTGTCTGCAAAACACTGTGTGCATTAGTCTTCTGCATAAACAAATGATATTAGAAGTCACGTTCAGGCATAAGTGAGCAGATCTCCTGCCGTGCAGTAAAACGGTCAGCTTTCCTATTAGACTACAGCGAATATTTGCTGGCAGTTTACATGCAGCAGGCACAGACTTACCTACCAGCAGTCAGACTCATGGACACAACCCACCTTGGCTTCTAAGACAAACCTCATACTGCTGCACACGATTAGCTGTTACAGTGACGTGAACATTAAAACTGCTTCGAGGCACTAATCTAGGACAGGCTTTTTGCCTTTTGACATTTGTTCAGCAAGAAAAGGTGCAATTTCTTGCTAACTACACAGCTTTCTTATTATTGCCGCACTGAAGACTCTATTTTCTTTAGAGAAACCTCGAGAGGCAGTAATCTAGTTTTGAACTATTGCCACCAACTCTCTTAACAGTAGACTGTGATATTTTTGTTGTTTTAAATATACGAAAAGTGGGCAGAAGCCATAGGTGCAGAAAAACTGACAACAATTTAGAGGTGACTGGAATAATACTAAGTACACCAAGCTTCTCCAATGTGGACTTTTCCTGAGGAACACAAATAGACACAGATGTAATAGGAAATTTTGAAATTATTTTTCAGGGATATTCTGTAATCTGTTTATTATATCTCTCATTTTCAATAGAGCTAACTCAATATAAACTAATAATCTAATATAAACAAAGAATCTTCAAGTTTCTATGACTATTTCTTTTTGTTATATCATTAAATGGAGATTTCTCTTTTGACTGCTAGGCTGTTAATTGTGTTCTGACATTTTGGTCTCATCTGTTTTTTCAAAGAGTTTGTTGCAGCTGTGAATTTTCTGACAAAGCAGGGTTCTGTGGAAAAATGCCAATTCTTCTTAAATATGATGTTCTGAGAAAATATCTCCTTTTTAATTTTTTTTTTTATTTTTTTTCTTTTTCATTCCTTGAAAAATTACACTAATGCAGGTTTCTATCAGAGATGAGCTTGGACTCCTGCCAGATTACCTGATAGAAGCTCAAATATCATATCAGGCAGGCAAAAGCCCTAAGGGAACTGAATCTGGCTAAGGACATCAAGGGCAATAAGAAAAAATTCTATAGCTATGTCAGGGAAAAAGGTAGGACTAGGGAGGCTGTGGGCCCTCTCCGGAAGAAAACAGGAGAACTGGCCACCCAGGATATGGATAAGGCTGAGGTACTGAATGACTTTTTTGCCTCAGTCTTCACTGGCAAGGGCTCTAACTGCACTGCCCAAGTCACAGTAGGTAAAACCAAGGGCTCTGAGAATGGAGAACTGCCCATAGTAGGAGAAGATCAGGTTCGAGACCACCTGAACAACCTGAAAGTGCATAAGTCCATGGGACCTGATGAAATTCATCCACGGGTCCTGAAGGAGCTGGCGGACCAAGTTGCGAAGCCACTTTCCATCATATTTGAGAAATCGTGGCAGTCTGGT
>VXBW01001018.1:923233-994605 GCA_013400375.1 Thinocorus orbignyianus
CCAGCGCAGGGCCACCAAGATGATTAGAGGGATGGAGCACCTCTCCTATGAGAACAGGCTGAGAGAGCTGAGACTGTTCAGCCTGGAGAAGAGAAGGCTCCGGGGAGACCTGATAGCAGCCTTCCAGTATCTGAAGGGAGCCTACAGAAGAGCTGGGGAGGGACTCTTTGTCAGGAAGTCTAGTGACAAGACAAGGGGTAATGGTTTTAAATTGGAAGAGGTGAGATTTAGATGAGATATTAGGAAGAAGTTCTTTCCTGTGAGGGTGGTGAGGCACTGGAACAGTTTGCCCAGGGAAGTTGTTGATGCCCCATCCCTGGAAGTGTTTAAGGCCAGATTGGATGGGGCTTTGAGCAACCTGCTGTGGTGGGAGGTGTCCCTGCCCATGGCAGGGGAGTTGGAACTTGATGATCTCTAAGGTCCCTTCCAACTCTAACCATTCTATGATTCTATGAAATCTTCTGTGGCTCTGGGAAGCCTCGATGCATCAACTGCCTTCAAAGAAAAGGTGTTGGGACTTTCAGCATACTCAGTTTCAGCACAGTCCAGGCATATGGGCTGCTTTAGGAACAGTGAATCTAGAGCAACTCAAGGTTTTAAAAGGTTCTGCACTTCCCAAGAAAAAACCAGAGTCTGGCAACTGAGAAATATCCCCACCCCCCAAACCAGACTGAGTGAGACAGGAGATATGAAGAAGGAAGGTAGTCAAGAATAAAAGGGATTCAGAGACTTTGTCTGGCCTGGACAAGACAGAACTCACAAGCTTGTCACATCCAGAGCTAGAAGACCCTAAAGTTTCCCTAGCCTTTTATTTATTATTACATCAAATGGTAGCTTCCAGCTTTTTTTGAGTCCTGGAAATACCAAGGTAAGCTTCAAGCTCCACAGCTCTGGGGCATCTCAGTTTCCCCAAATCCCTCAGCTTCTCCATACCACTGTGCACAGGAGGCCATGATATCCTTATTTCTGTTCCGTTGTTTAATAATAGGCACATATGTAGAAATTTGGACTTTACTTTTAGAAGACATTTCTCTGTAGGAAAAAAGAATGCAAAAAAAGAAAAAAAGGAGATGGAAAAATAAACCAGCCACTGGTGACTGATTAATTTCCTTTTTTGACACATTATTTTGCTAAGGTTTTATTGGAATAGCATAATATTTGCATGAACATGAAATCCAGGAGCAGGGGCTTTTAATAATCAAACTGCTAACTTAAGTGTCATAGCAGTATTTGGGTGATTAATGAAAGGTGTTTACACAGCCAGTTATTCTGTTTCATTTCAGCAACTGTGCAAAACTCCTTACAGAGAGTATGACACGTTGCTCCCTCTATAGAGCATTCTCCATATGTTCATTAAAGGGGAAAAAAACAGGGAAGCTAAATGCAGGTGTCAGCTGAAACCTGTGGAGGATCACTGCTTCATTGGATTGTGCTTTCTTCTTTGACTTACAATTAACATATTTCTGGACTTCAGACATATTTCCTCTAATGTCCCTGGAGAATCAGCATTTTGTTTACATGATTTGAATTCTTTCTTCCTTTTTTTTTTTTAAAAAAAAAAAAAAATTACTTTTAAAGGGTTACATTTTCACTTGCGGAAAGATAGATATCTGAGGGCAGCAAAGTATTCTGCTGCATTCGACTGCCAAGGATATTTTCTTCTCTTCCCTATTTTTTTTTTTTTTAAAGCACACAGTTATCTTTATGCTGAGGACCTTGAAGTCTCTTGGGAAGACCATCTTAAATGAGGAATCAAAACATTTCAGGCTTCTCATCACAACTGTGAATTGAAAAATAATCGCTTACACACCACATTCGCTCACCTAGCTGAGGGACGCTCTTCAGCCTGCATTTAATAAAAAAAAATGTAACGTGTTTTTGTGTTTGTACCATAAGTGACAAGGTGCATTACATGGGACTGAACTACTGTAACCCAAAAGAATCCAGGATGGCAAAGTTTGAGAAAATCCTCTGAGCGCGGTTCTTTCCTTTTCCTTCCTGCCTTCTGTTGCCTTCTTCCTCTCTCTTGGTAACCTCTGCTGCGTCACTACAAATCAATGAGCCATGTCAATGTTATGGGGCCCTTGCCTTGAACAACAAGGTTAGAAAAAGAGAGAAGCAGCTTAAAACTTTCATCTGTAGTGGACTCTAGTTTCTTATCTTCATGAGGTGAGTGGTGAGACTAGCTGATATACGGACAGAATTGCCACAGGTCATTGTTTTTGTCCTCAAGTTGGCCAGAAATCTGGATGAGAGAGGCAGTTTGCACGTTGGTAAGCCTTGTGATGGTATCTGGAAGGAGGTAGTTGTCATGCTTAGCATTTCCATGTTGAGAAGTAGTGAAAATTAGTCATCTAAAATCCTGAAGAGAGGGGGGAAGATAGTTTCCCAGATTAACATTAACAGGAGTCAATGTGCTAAACAAACAACCATGGAAATAGAGCGATGTGGATGTGCCATGGGTGAGTGAAGATGTTTTTTCAGGATTCACTGTTATCTTACAGAGTTCCTTCATTCTATAATGTTTATTCTTGTAGAAATGTCAGTACCTCCCTATAGATGCATGCATCATCCATTTCTTGGACATGATAATATCAGGAAGGCTCATTTCTGTGTACTTCACATGGGTTCCTACTGAAGCTCCCTGTCTCAAATTTTTAATATCAGCTTCATCTATAAATATGAAATGGTATTACACACTCTCTTGTATATGTATATGTCCTTTAATTCTTTTGCCTCTTTCCCGACTGAATTGGGGTTATGGCATGAATCACAGGAATTATCCTACTGTTTTCATTCTCAAGCCATGTCCTTATCCAGTATAGTCCTAGAAGCTTCATAAAAACATTAAAGAAAATGAAACTTGATGGAGAATACTACCCCTTCCTGAAACACTGTAACCTAGCCCCTTGTAACTGGAAGCTGATTTAAGGGCTGAAACTTCTGAAGTGCAAAATTTACCTTGACCTTTACCTGTTATTTCCAAAGAGGTTCAGTAGGTGAATACATTTAAGCAGAGCAAAACTTCAAAACATTTGTTTAAATACAGAAATCTCTTCTGTTTCAGAAGAGTTGCTTATTCAACTTGCTTGCTTGCTTGCTTGCTTGCAAGTTGAATAAGGGATAGATTTGATAACTCTGCTGAGTTAGAATTCAGTATTCCTATAAGGTGCCTGATTTGTGCTTATACAGGGCAAGACTTTACAGAATGCTCATACTGTAAAAAAATACTCTGGCTGTCATGACATGGGCATATTAATAAGGGAATATTCAGTATTGCAGCTGCTTTTTGCAATCATAGTTTTGCATCTGATATATAATACCCTCCTCAAGAAAATGATTAGGTAGTAGTTCAGGTAAGGGACCTGCACGTTAAACAGCTGAGGTTGCATTGGGCTACTGTATCTGCAGAGAGTTGCTTGCTGGTAAAATCAGCTCGTGGGCTGAATTTGGGTATTTTTCTTCCTCCAAAAAGAGAGTCCAGCCTGTGAAATAAAAAGAATCCGAGTCTGCGTACACTCCTCTTCTCAGCTTGTCAGCAACAAATTACGGAAATGATGTTTTCACATATCAGAATCATACATTCAAGAATGAATTTACCTAATTTACCTCATAGGCTTCTTGCAAACCAGACACTTTGAGGATGACCTGATGGAAATCTGTATGTTCTTTTTTGCATCTATAAAGAGCTGCTGTCCCTCTACTTGTTGTTTATGCTTCTTGTCATCTAACATACCAGTTGAAAACATTTTACTCTTCCCGTGCTCAAACCTCTCCATTTTCCTAATTTCTGGCTTGGTAAGGAGGGTGAGAGTGCAAATGGAGATTAAAATGTCTGCAAATTTGTTTTCAGAGTATCTTTTCTATTGGGCAACACTTGTTGGTCAATGACAGCTGCTGTTAGAACAGCTCAAAAAATGCAGAACATCTCTGCATACCAACATCTTAAACAGATTTCAGAAATGTAATTTACAGGAAACGGTATAAGCCTGGGAGCACCCAGCTGTCTGCACCACACTTTCATATACACTTTTCCTTTTTAAAAATGATATTTAAACATACAGTGGCCACAGTAATTTATGGAGCAAACTCTGAAAAATTCTAAATCAGGATTAGTGTCTATTAACTCTATTAAGTTCTATTTGGCAGGTGACCAAAGTGTCAACTGAGCTTACATTCCTCTTTATCCAGTAACTAATGCTGGAGAAGGCACATGTACAATATCAAGTGGAAAAAGGTGTCCGGGGTAATACTGCAACTATCAGGCCAAATTCTCTGCTGGCATAACTCGGAGTATTTCCAAGCCAGATCTTTCAGAATAGCCCGTTTGTCTCAAATTAATTTTTCGTATTCACTTTTTAATAAGCAACTTTCCAAGCAATGAGGGTTTTTTAGCTGCACGACTCCTATTACAGTCAATAGGAGTCATGTGGCTAAAACCCTATGTGATGCTTGAATTTATTGGAAATTGGCATCTTGTACTGAGAGCACTTCTATTGTTTGGTCTTCCCGCCCAATCATTGCTTTCTGCCTGGTCATGTAGCCTCTTATGCTCCAATTTACTGGAATCTCCATGCCTAACCTTTCTATTCCTTCCCCAATATGCTTTCACACTAAAAATAAAAGAGCCTCCTCTGTAGAATCATTATTGCCTCATGCTCTTTTGTTTGGATTTTCTGTACGCAGCTGCTTTGTTCAGCCTCAGCTGTTGCTGAACTTTGCTGTTGGCTGCAGCGAATCATTGCATTGTTCATGCAATCAGTTACGTTTGCACAATACTTTAGGATCCGGTTAGATGAAAGGTGCTCTGCAAACCAAAGTGGGGCTCCTTACCATTTTATTCTGAAATGCTATGGTTTAAAATACTGTCAAGTGGGCCTGATGTCATTGCTTTACAAAAAATGAGCTTCTAGCAGGTGTTGTCCATTATCACTTGATAATTTCTTGCTCCCCAAAATCATGTCTTTGCATTGAAGGGCAACGTTTCAACTGATACGAGAGATACGTGCATGTTAGCTCCAGACACATTTTAGCCAGTGTCAACATGGGCTGCAAAATCTAGCCCTAGAAGCATTGCTGTAGGGTTTGCTTGTCAATAACTGAAACCAGCATATATTTTGTTAAAAATGCTGAACAATTTTTTGTTTGGTTCTCTACACATTTTATATTGAATTATATTTGTTAATTTTTATATGTATCTGAAGGGTGGTCTCTTTAAAACAACAAGAAAAAATTCTGATTATTATTTACTGTAAAGGTTAGGGCACTGGCCCATATTACAGCTGGGATGATACTGAAAAAAGTTCTTCCTCCAGGGATTACTGGAGTAGTTTTCAACCAAATGGAAAAAGAGACATATTCACAGATGAAGATTTATCCTTCTCCCAGAGGTGGCTGTGAACATCTGAGTTTGAAAAAAGGGTTTTATTATATGGCAATGTATTAGAGTTTACACATAGTTTTAAGAACACTGTATAGGAAAGGTATTAATGATTGAGGATTGTACAGCTCTGTAATAAAAAATAGAGACTGTCCAGTATCCTGAAGAGAAAACACAATTCAGATTCCTTCAGGCACTATATATTTTTAAAAATAATCTCAGGATTGAAAATCAAATCTATCAGGCAACACTAGTCAAGCTACTTGGGACTGTGCCAGCCAGCCTATTTTAAAGTACAGCTAAAGCAGACTGAAGATTATCTTCAAGGAAGATCTTGAAGAGCAGCAGAGCACTGAATGAATATAAAACTGTTTCTGGGACAGTTGCTGAAAGCTTCATGTATGTTGAAAACCATTGTACTTTGACACGGATGTGCTATGCAAAAAAGCAATGTTTCCATGCAAGACAATTTTGCATGTATTCAGTCTACCAAGAAGATGTTTTACCAGAAACATATTTTATTTTTTTTAAACTTTTCACTGAGTGCTTATTTAAAGATGTTGGAGCTTCAGAAGCTTTATTTGCCTATGAGAGGTGCAGCGGTTGGCTTGCAAGGTTGGTCCTTGAACATGACTCTTTGCCCTCGTTCTTTGGGGCTGTGCTTATAGATAAGAGGAGCCTTTTTTTCTTATGCTTCTTTTCTCCCTGAATCTTGCTCCCCTTACAACCATAATAATGCAAGTTAGTGGCTACTGCTGTGACAGTTTTTCAGGGTTTACCCTGAAAAAAAAAAAAAAGGATTAATGTTCTTAGTACATTTTACTTGTAAGACTACTGCTGCCCAAGCTAAATTGCAAGTGTGTTTCCATTTGACAGGGTTTCAGACTGACCTTTGCTCATTTTCCACAGGATTTTCTGTGGAACATTTACCATAGCCATGTTTATCAAAGTAGTTTTTTCAGATTTTCCACTTTTCAGAAGTCCAGTGTTTGGTCTGAGAAGTACTTTGCTATGAAACAAAAAATGCCAAAGATAAAATGACTAAGATGAGCACACAAAACAAAAGTGCTAATAACAATATATTAGCATTTTGGAGAAAGCAAGTAGATCACAGCTTTGTTTTTGAAGGAAAACAACAGAGACTTTTCATTAAAAAATAGTCTATCTGGAATAAATCTGACCTGAGCTAAATCTGAACTGCCCTGGAGAAAGCAACAAACTGTGTCACACTTACGGAACATCCAGACTAAGCAATCCCCCAGCTAAAAGATTTAGCACAGAGAGTTAGTTTTAAACTAAAGAAGACCAGCACTTTAATCTTTTTGCTTGATTTTCCTTTCAAACACAGTCATCCATTTAGCTCCCTGCTGTCCTCATGAAGAATTTCCTTATGATGAAATCAGGGTTCGGAGATTTATTATGCAACGAGCAGAGCAGGTTCAAGCTGATAAAGGCTTCCTGGGTGAGTGAAGGATGCTTAATGCCAGGGAAGATACTCTTTTAATGTGAGGTTCTTGACCATTTATTACATAAAAATGTTAATCTGATAGTGTTTTTAATCTGCTTGTTATCAGCGGTGGCTGCTTGGTGTTAAAGACAAGATAAAAGGGAGAGCTGAAGAAGGAGATTTGGGGAGCGCTCACTCAGTTAACTCACTGGATACAACACACCTGCTTCCCATTTATCTGCTCAGGCAGAGTGAGGAGGAGAGAGGGGGCTTACGGTTGCGATAACGCAGCTGTGTGGTGGCCCGGGTGGGCATCGGTGTGCCGGCGCAGAAAGGACGCTGCATGAGAGATAAGTGGTGAAAAAAGACTGGGACAGTCATTTCCCAGGAAACTCTTACAGAGTGGAGGATTCGCTTTACGTGCCATTTCGAGGGGTTCTCCACATACGAAATATTTAATCCCTTCTTGCCAGTTCCACAGCCCCTCCCATCCCACAAACTACAGAATTAGTGAAGCCAAACATCCTGCAGGTTTCCACCTGTGTTGTGCCCTGGGCTTGTCACCACTAACTTCTCTGTGGGCTAGTCCTCCCTGTGAAAGAGAATCATAGAATCATAGAGTCATAGAATGGTTAGAATTGGAAGGGACCTTCAAGATCATAAAGTTCCAACTCCCCTGCCACGGGCAGGGACACCTCCACTAGAGCAGGTTGCTCAAAGTCCCATCCAGCCTGGCCTTGAACATTTCCAAGGATGTGGCAGACAACTTCTCTGGGCAACCTGTTCCAGTGCCTCACCACCCTCACAGCAAAGAATTTCTTCCTAATATCCAATCTAAATCTTCCCTCTTCCAATTTAAAACAATTACCCCTCATCCTATCACTCCACTCCCTGACAAAGAGTCCCTCTCCAGCTCTCCTGGAGCTCCCTTCAGGTGCTGGAAGGCTGCAATAAGGTCTCTCCAGATCCTTCTCTTCTCCAGGCTGAACAGCCCCAGTTCTCTCAGCCTGTCTTCAGAGGAGAGGTGCTCCAGCCCTCTCTATCCCTCTAATAGGGACAGGCAAGACACATTGTGACTAGTCCTGGCTTTCATGCTTGAAGAACCAGTTGCTGGTGGAAAATACAGGGTGACTGGCAAACTGGGCTGATGTCTGCTCATGGGCTCGGGACTTATTGGTTATGGTGGCCTGGAGGACAAACGCTGTTATCACATAAGCCTTATTTTCTAAAAGGATCACAATAAAGGTTATCTCTGTCTGCAAGACAAAAATGTAATCTTTGTCTTGAGGGACTGGGTTCAGTAGTAAATTTTTCTAGGTGTTTTTCTGAGTTGACACAAACATTTGTAATCGGTGGAGTAACTGAATAGGAAACCCATTTTAGAAAATATGGGGATTAAAATCACTTACCTTAGGATAAAACTATGACCAGTCCAAGCTTTTGATGCCTAGGGAGACATGAACTCATTTCCTGTGCTGAAACTCCCATATCTCCCACAACCTAGAAGAGTTCCATAGCAACCAAACACACTTTTATTTTGAGGTGAGTGTTTTTTACCAAAATGAGATGTTGCAGTAAAATTTCTCTTGAAAGCAATAAAAGAAGACTTCTTTGGCAACACAGTATTTCCTAATGCAATCTCATACTGTTGAGTTATTTCCAGAAATCTCAAAGACTGAAGTTAGGTTCAGGCAGCAGCTGGTCTGAGGGGGTATAGCCTGTACAGGCACACGTACCCTGGCTTTATTGTAACTTATAGAGAAACCATAGACACACAACTTACAGCACAGAACATCTGAAGACCTACATTTCCTCAAAGAGCAGAAACAATGTTAGCAGAAGAGCTGCAAGGTTCCTCAAAGTGACTGGGCAATACTTTGGTGCAAAGACTGTTTAAATGAGGGTTTTCTATCGAATTCAGGTCTGGGACCAACCTTGCTCATGCCATCAGACAGAGCAGCCTTCACAGATGCTGGTTTTAGATTGAGAACTTCAATCTAAGTTGTAAGCAGCTGAGGACCCATGTGTCTAGACAGTACGTAGTCACTGCTAAACTGAGCTCAAATTGATCTGAAGACCTAAATCCCTGTCATATTCATTTTATACTGGGAAACAAAACAAAAGTCTACCACAGTACAAACCTCTAGTCACAGTCAGAAAACTGACATGAATGATGATTGCAAAACAAACTGAAAAACATTAAATAATGTACTCCAGTAGATGACCTCAACTCTACCTACATCCATTCCCCAGGCAATCATGCGAGTAAACAGCCCCTGTACCAGGCACTAAATGAGTTAAAATTACTGGGGCAGCAGGCAAAGCACTTTGTATGGCTGGAGCTTGGGTCCCTCTGAGTTATGGGGACTGTTAGCAGACAGATCCCAACTGATCTCTAGTGGCAGGACACAGGAAGGAACGAAGAAGAAGAAAAACAGTCACAGAAGCAAGACTCACAGCTTTATACATCAAGTCTAACATCCAAAAGCAAATTGGAAGTCGGTGCAAGTTGCAGAGAATAGGTGTAATGTGCTTTGTTCGCTAGTTCTGCTAAGTAAGCGATCAATATATTTACTCCCCGGATAGAATACAATTTTGCTGTTGTGACAGTGTTACTTCTACCGCTCTGTGAAGAAAAATGACTCCATGGAGTCCGTGATCGCTATCTGGTCAGAGCCTCCACTCTTCGAAAGATATTTTTAAAGATAACTGAAAATCATAAAAAGCAGGCTTACTGAACATTTGCAGTTACACCAAAGCAAAGAAATTCAGAGAATAAAATTCAATGGCTAGTGATTAACCCAATCTATTTTACTGAGATACTGCCAAGTTATCTGGATGGTTTCAGCAGCACACAGTGCTTCTGCAATCCTTAACATGTAACAGAGTTCTGGGTGAACTAAAGCTTTTTTTCTGAATTTCATTTCATAAGGATTGTTAAGGGAGATTGTTGTCTTGACGGTGGTTTTGGGTTTATTTTAGTTTGTTTTTATTTTTGATGTTCACACTTATTCAGGTATCTGGCTTTATTTCAATGTTCTGAATAAAAATTCACATACATTCACACACATCATGATGTTCAAGCTAACAGACAGACAACAATCACCACTTACAGCTTTGTTATATCTTAATAGCTAAGAAAAAGGGAGAGAAGGAAGGAAAGCTGGAAGCCACAAGGAATGGACAAGGACTTACAGCTAGAAGTGGAAAAAAGTTGTGAAGAGGAGGCATATTATTGCAAATCTACAGCTCAGCTCAGAATTTTCTGCATCTCATGTAGGATATCATAGGAAGTTGAGAGGAACAGAATCAGCTATCTCTTTCCTGGGAAGCTCTTTAAGGACTTGGTAAAATCATGGCAAAACTGGCCTAAAGGAATATCCTACTTTTTTTTTCTTTTCTTTTTTGACCATTGCAGTTTGTTACTGGGAGATTAATGAGAAGAGTTTGAAGCAGAAGATTACTGTGGTCTATTCTTATAACCTGCTCTCCTTCTCATAAATCTCCCATTATTACACATGCACTAAGCAGCATGTTGCTTCACCTTCTCTGAGGCTGAAGTCCACCAGCAGCTCTTTTTCATTTCCTTCCTTGTACTTCTCAGAGGCCAATATCCTACTGGAATAATCACTATTCCCCTCCAAAATGACATGCTCTTCCCATTTGTCAAGCCCCCTTTCACCAGGCCGAGATGTAAAAAGAAATCAGACTGATGGGAGTATCCTCTTTGAATCAACTTTTGGTCTGAACATATAAATATTTAAATACAGTCGTTGAAATAAACTGAAACAGTGCAAAATTAATAAGATAAGACAGGTGAGTCTTATGCTTAGTTGTCTCCTTTTTGGGAGAGCTAGGCAGCCTTTTCTTGCATTCTTGATTTCTTGGTCTTCAGAAGTCAATGAAGTAGCATCACAAATGAGGTAAACACCTCCTCAACTCCCAAAAGGGACTGCACCCAGAAGAGGTAGTCCCATGTGGATTTATATATGCTGTGACTCAAATTCAGGAAGAAATGTATAATGTAGACCAAATACACAGCTGATTGGATGCTGAGCTATCTAACCACCTCATAGTTATGTAGAGTTTGCTTTCCCACAGCATGCCTCGGAGAAGAAGAAATCTTAGCTATATTTTGATATTATACAAAGATGAAGAACCCGCTAGATTAAGTGATCTATTTAGGGTCACTCAAGACATCTCTAGTTGAACCAGTGTCAGTACATGGGCCTTGCTCCACTTAGCAGTCACATCTGTCCAGAGTACACTTTTGCTCTACAGAACTAAAAAAAAATCAACTCTCCTGAATACACCCTGTTAGGAATGTTGTCCCCTATAGCAAGATTGCAAGAGATTCACAAGCTTCCTACATGCACAGAGGCCAGAACAACCCTGTCAAATGCTGTCTGAAATTATGCTAGTGTAAAATTTGCTGGGTACAAAACAATAATAGCAGAAAAGGAAGAAGGAGAAGAGTTGTTCTTGAAAGTTTTCTCTTATTATGCAAGCACAGAGTCCAAAGATTTTCCAGGGAATTGTTGTGTTAAATAGCCACAGTTGTAAATTGTGAATTCATAAATGAATACAAATACGTAGCTGTCATAACTGGCAGATGACACTTCCTGAAGGATAAGCTTGTACTCTTCCCCAGTGAAGGCAGCATGCAAGAGTTGCATCTCCTGAGACTTCTAATGTACAAATTCTTTGGCAATTCTTCCTAAGGCGGAACTGTTTTTAATTTAGAAGACGTCAACCTACTTGTACTAGTGGGAGAAATTAATAAGCCAAGGATGCAGGTCGGCTGTACTGTAATACTGAGTAGATATGTCTCCATTAATTGCAGGATTGTCTGTGCTCACTTAAAAGCTGTTCTGTCTCAGAGCTTGATCCTATTGCCTTTGCTCAGATAAAATTCCCTTGAGCTTCTAACACCTTTTCTGCTGCTGACCCCTCAGGCGTGGGTTTGTTTCATGTCTACATATACCACATGCTGAACTGTGTATTTCTTCTATCTGTATAGCACAGATATGAATGTAGTTATTCCTATGTCCTCTAATACTAAGCTCCATTGCATTTATCTGTCCTGGACATTTAGAAAGTGTTATTTTATAGATGTGGAATTAAAGCAAAGAGAATCTAAAAGTCATACTCAAATGGTCTGCATTGTAAACAGAGCTTTGGATCTAATATTTTTTCCTGGCTGCTCTAAGCATGGTGCTCTCTACACAGTACCTTACTAAAGTATCAGTTGTTCTTCAGAAGCCGCCAAATCTCTCCCCTGGCCACGCGTGGGTACTTCATGCTCCCTGAATATAGCCCCCAGAATCTTGACAAAGAGAATACAGTGAGTATGTGAAAAAAACTCCAAGCTTAAATCCACATATCATCTCCTAACCTGGTTCTTTTCTGACAAACTTTCTGACCCTTCTCCACTGCAGCTCACCTAAAGGTCCTATACAGGAGGTAGGGCCTTTCACTGGAGTTATCAGTCTGTCCTCCTGCCCCAGCACGGAGGAAGGGTCTAAAGAATAGATGCAGTGTTTAGTTTGCAGACACTCTAGCAGATTTACAACATGTGCACATATATTAGAATAACCAAAGTCCTTCAGTTTTCCCCATCCACTTCTTTTCATGATTATTCCACCCCAGTAAGCAATCTCTTACCTTCCGGACTGACTTATTCCCCACATTTAATAACTCTGTTCACATTATTAAGTGAACGATGTTCTCTAAATAACAGACACGTAGGATGTACAATTTGACTTCCTAAATCTAACATTAATAAAATAAAAACTTGTTACCAGAATTAATGCTATGCTCTCCATACATAACCTATGTAAATTCTTCTAAATAGAAACATTTTTTTAAATTAAAAAAAAAAAGACGCTTTCAATTTTTTTGGTGAAATTCTGTAAAGTTCAGCACACTCCTTGGGAATGCGAATGGATATTTTTTGCAGTGATTGCTTTTTTTTTTTTTTTTTTTTTTTTCCTGAATAAAAAGGAAGTCTTCCTCTGTATACAAAACTACCGACATTAAATTTTAGATGGTGCTTGCATTTAGGAACGGAATTCAGATGATGCACTAAATTCAGAAACCCACCAAGAGGTGAATAGCTTCTACTACCTTAAGTAATCTTAAGAATATTTTAAGTAAGGGGAAAAGATGCTATATTAATTTGAATGAACTATTTTAGCATTTATAATATATATAAGTATTTGTTTCAACTGGAGTTTGAACTGAAGTTGCTAGTCAGATTTTGATCTTAGCTAGATTAAAAACACTCAATGGAACTACCCCCGTTTTACACTGACATCAAGATAATTTTTTTTTTTTTTTTTGTTGGTTTGATTGGTTGGTTTCCTATTCTTGGTAAAACGCTTGACAAATGCTGGCAGTTTTTTTGGGGGGAACGAAGTTATAGCATAAGCTTCTGCATATTACTAATAAAAGGCCTTTATAGAACCCCTTAATTTCTGCTGTAAACTTTGTGAAGTAGGGACAATCAGTATTTTGCAAAAGTGAACCATATTATCCTCATGAAAAAAAGGACCAGCCTATCAGGTCTCCAAGTAACAGGAACAGCAGAGGGAATTTCACACTCCTAAGCAGGAGTTTTCCATTGATTTACGACTCCATCCTTTTATAAGCCAAAACCATAGTAGTGGTCTAGTATTTGATACAAGATTAGACCAAGACTCAGATGTTTCACTGAATTATTTATGACCCAGGGCAGATGCACCTGCTCTCCCTGCCCTCCTCACTTCTCACTCTTTGTATAGTCTTTTTCCATGGGAAACTTTTTGGTGGAAACTTCTTTCTTTACGAACACCATCAAGTACAGAAGAGGCTCAGTTTTAAGCAGAGGCTGCAAGGCTGTAATACCAACAATAAACAACACCTACTACACAGTACAAATGGCTGCAAAATGGTATGTAGAAAAACAATGTGGAAACAAATTAATTTGAGATATTTAAGGTTCAGAAAATTTGATGATTCAGTCTAATTGGACACATTAAACAAACTATATTCAAGGGATATGCTCCTGGCACGCTGTAAAAGCCTTTTTTTTTTTTTTTCCTTTTTAAAATGAGAAATCTGGTTAATTAAATTTACTTTCTAAACAGCTTGTATTGCAACAGTAGAAAATGACAGATGTCTTTCATAAAATTAGTCATATTGTGGTAATTTTCCCTTCTCCCCCAAACATTGTGTGATTATGGACGTATTTTCTCCTGTTAAAAAGCTATCTGTCATAATTGCTAACAAATTCAATGCAAAAATGTTCTGAAAGAAAAGGTGTTCTGCATGAAATGTAGAAAAGTTTTTCTGTGACGCATTTTCTCATTGCAACTTCATTCTGCAGGCTGTTAGCTGCTTGCCGAATACTGCATAATTTTAAAGGCTTATACTTATAAAGGCCAATCATGTATTAATTCATTTGGTATTCATTGAGAGACCTTTAATCATGATGGATTAATTTATTATAAATGCGGATATAATATGTTATTTCATAATATCACCACTGTAATTTAGCAATTAAACAGTCTGTTATTATTTCAATCACTGCCCAGATCTGTATCATGATACAATGTTTTGCTCCACGGTGAATTATTTTACGTTACATATAGGACAAATGATTTTTTTGAAGAGTAAACCTTTGGGGAAGCAGAAATATATAAGATAATACTTTACTCTGATATTCCCCTTCGTCTCTGAGATGATTCATCCTAAATACTTACAGCCAGCTAGACAGAAGCTTGAAGTGATTACCGGTCTGATCTAAAGCTTGCTGAACTCAACGCTGCTCTCAGCATCTTAGCCCCTATCGGGAGTGAGAGGGGTGTAAACACCGAGCAGGAAAAGGATGCAAAGATGACAAAAACTAGGCAGGTGCACCAATTAAGTGCAATCTGGGGTGCCACGGGGAAATGGTCATGTACAAGAAAATCTTACCTGTTATTTTTTTGAAAGCTGAGTGAGACTCCATTAGTGCTAACCTGTACTCCCGCTTCCTAGGTAGACAAATATAGGGCTTTTCAAAAGGCCTGGGATAAGGCCATCTCACCCTCACTCCTAAACTGTGCTCTTGCACAATGCTTATGCCTTCTGACACTTTCAGCTGAGAAGACTGACGGGGGTGTGTTTATGCTGAGCCAGTTTTACCAATGTCAGGTGTCTAAATGTTATGATGACCCACATGGAATGACCTCAGAGAGAATCTGGCTCAGAAGTACAATTTCCATATTACAGATTTGCAAACTGAGATACTTGGAAAAGAGATATCTTGCTTTGGTACCCACAGTAAATGTGGGAAGATAAGAGGTAGAATCCCTGGAAAATTATATTCAACATTTTCTCTTTGTCCTAACCACTTGGCTTCCTTTCTTTCTCTAGAACATGCTGTTGTCATGTTTGAATTGACACCATAGCAGCATAAAACTGCACCACTTGCCACAAATTCTAAAGCTTTTCTTCTTTAGAGGAGAAAAGGTAGTTGGAGTTGCCAAGTCTGTATCTGACCGGACACTCGAGAACAAACTGATCTGCTACTTTGAGTTCATTTTTTAGACTTCCTCTATTGACATTTAAGTAACTGATTCCCCTCCATCATTGTTAGCTGTCTTTTTTCCTGCCTGTCAAGAGCTGGCTAAATTGAGATTCACAACCCAGGATAGTTCTCGTATGAACCCAAAAGGAGTCAATATGTTTACTTGGATAAATAGTTATTTTACAAGGTAGTGTAAAATGCATAATTTTCTGTGGTATATAAAACCATGAAGCACAATCCATCATGAGTGACTCATTTAATCTCTGATGTATCAGTGGATGCCTTCTTCAGAAAGCAATCTGGAATAAGTGATTCGTATGAGGAGATCTGGAAAAAAGCTGCACAGGGTGCAAGTGAAGGGACCAGAATCAATGATATATAATGATACTGTGTACTCGATCCTATGATAGAGATCACAAAATCCTGTTAAATCCTCTGGCGTATCACCCTCGCTGTCCAGAATTCACCCCCCAAGAGCATTTTGTGCTGCATTTTCTTCCCACATTTGGACTGGATAACAGAGCTATCAGCAACAGGAGATGAAGAGCATTTTTACGGGCTAACAAATCTACTAGAACCAATGGTTTTAATCTCTTGTTGGCTGTAGAATCAAAGCCAAGTTCTCTGCAGGTGTAAATGGGATCTGCTCCACTGCCTTAGGTGGAATTTCACTCATTTACACCATTAAAGAATCTGGCACTGAGGATGTTGAGATCAAAAGGTTCCAGTTGGCAAAGGGATGTGCAGAAGAGAATCTGTCTGGGGAAATATTCTGGGAAGATTTATCTATCCTGTGGAAAGAGGACTTACTTTTCCTCAGAGAAATATGTATTGATAAATCCAAATTATATTAAATTTTGGGTCATCTCCTCTGACCCTGCTGATTCTAAACTGGCCAGCTACATAGAAAGCTTGCCAAAACCCTTGCAAAACCAAAACACATTGATATGATCTTCTATGTGCATTTTCACATCATCATATTACATGCATAGCACGTATTTTTATTTTCCATTGATATAACACTTATTGGCTGTCTGTATTGTTCATTTAATAAAATCAGAATAGGAACTTGCCCTGCCATAGCTGCTTGCACAACACACACCTAAAGAAGTAGCATCATTAGTAGATATGTCTGCATGATGCCACCTGCTGCATTGCCAGAAATAATTTTCACCTAAACTGGAGTTCCTGCATGTGCAAAGAAGTCCTTGCCATTATTATTTCAGAGACAACTAAGAAAGATCTGTTTATTTGTTAATAATCATTTTTGAAAATATGGGAAGCTGTGAAATATCAAGACTCAATTAGAAAAATTATCTAAACTGACATTTCAAGTGAGTAGAATAACACAACTCCCACTCCCTCACTCGCTCCTGCTCTGTTAAATGTATGCAGCTGACTTTTCCAAAGGGAGAATATCAGTTTATCCGTGGTTTTTGTCTATTTGGATGCTTGTTCATAATCCAATTCGCTCCTGGACAAGGGTGTATTGATGAGTACCTGGCATGTTTATTTGGATGGATACAGATGTGCTTGGTCTGCAAGCCAGCTTCACTCCAGCAGCCCTCATCAGGTCTCATTAGCTCAGTACCAGCAGCCAGCCCAATTTCTCTAATGAAGGCAGAAAGTTTTCTTGCCTCTGCCCACATCCCTCGAGGTAGCAGGAGGGTTCTGCACCAAGGTTGCACCAGTTTAGATCAGATGTCTATCCAACCCACTGTCCTGTCTCCATCAGTAGTCAATATTGGATACCTAAAGCAGGCTGTAAGAGTAAAGCGAGCTTATAATGCTTTCCCATCTTCCAAAACTTTATGGTTCAGGAATGCCTAACCAGGTTACAGAATCACAGAATCACAGAATGATATGGGGTTGGAAGTGACCTACGGAGATCATCTAGTTCAACTCATCTGCCAAAGCAGGTCCTCCTAGAACAGGTTGCACAGGAACTCATCCAGGCTGATTTTAAATACCTCCAGAGACAGAGACTCCATCACCTCTCTGGGAAGCCTCTTCCAAGGCTCTGGCAGTCTCAAAATCAAGAAGTTCCGCCTCATGTTTAGATGGAACTTCTTATGTACAAGTTTGTGCCTGTTACCTCTTGTCCTCTCATTGATCACCACTGAAAAAAGACTGGCCCTGTCCTCTTGACAACAATACTTCAACTATTTATAAGCATTGATCAGATCCTCCCTTAGTCTTCTCTTCTCCAAACTAAAAAGACCCAAGTCCCTCAGCCTCTTCTCATATGAGAAATGCTCCAAGCCCCTAATCATCTTTGTGGTCCACTACTGCACTTCCTAAGTTTACCTATGAGGATGCTGTGGGAGACTGTCAGAAGCCTTGCTGAAATCAAGGTAGCAAGTATCCACTGCCCTCCCCTCATCTATCCATCCACTCGTGCCATTATAGAAGGCTATCGGGTTAGTCAAATATGATTTCCTTTCAGTGACTCCATGTTGATTACTTCTGATAGCTTTCTTTTCCTCCATATGCTTTGAGATAATGTCCAGAACGAGCCATTCCATCATCTTTCCAGGGATGGAGGTGCGGCTGACTAGCCTACAGTTTCCTGCATCCTCCTTCTTACCCTTTTTGAAGACTAGGATGACATTGGCCTTCATCCAGTCCTTGGAACCCTGCCTGTTCTCCAGGACCTTTCAAAGACGATGGAGAGGGTCCCAGCAGTGACTTCTGCCAGTTCCCTCAGCACTTGTAGGTGCATCCCAGGTTAAAGATATACTTTTGTATTTGGAAATATTCTACTTAATTCTTTTGTCAGCAATTATTCCCATCTCCTCTTTTCAGGTCCCCCGTAAAAGGGTCAGCAAGTTATGAAACTGCACCCATCAGAAGTTCAAACCTGAGTGGGTAAGTACTCTGGAGGGGAATCCCTTTGGTCTGTACTTCTATTAGTTATGTCTATACTACGTAAAAAAATCAAGTCCATGGTTGCAGCTTAAGTGTCATTGCCCAATCATTCATAGACGTTTAGTTGATAGTGTGCTCCCCTGCAGAGCTTTGGGTTCTGCCAACTAACACTTTCCTTCAAAATGCTCAAACTTGGTTGGAGGTACAGCAGGAACCAGCAGCAAGGCTGGATGCTGCCAGTCTGTCTGGGCTTGCAGGGAGGATATGCAGACAGATATAAGCTGTGTCATGAAAACAAGCCTTGGGGCTATAGGGTGGTCCTTCACCATTTTATTCCATCTCACTGACATGATCATAGTGGTGTGCCCACAAGTAAGGTATGGACAATGCAGTAACATGAACTGCTATCACCAGCACTATCAAAACCAGTTTTATTACCTTCTGTTTCACTTGTCAGTTTCAAGAATAAGTTTTCCATCCCAGGAAAGCTAACTTTAAGGCAATGAATGAAGCTGCAGTGAAAGAAACTTGGAGGCATGGAGAATGTTTTGAATTAATAAGTTCCCTAGACTAGTTATGCAATATGTGAAAATTAGTTCTTTTTGTAGTGTTTCCTGTCCTGCTTCTATGTCATTTAATTTTTCCTAATGAATTTTGTGAAACTTATGCAGAGATATAAATTTATGTAAGTTAAACTACTAGCAGGGCTCGTGGTTTACCATTTTTGTTCTAGTAACATCTTTGAAAACTAACTCATACACATTTGTGAATCACACCTCATGGAAAGACTTGCCTGAGGTATTTAATACTTTGAGGTATGAAGTTGATTTGAAATAACAGAAAAAAGAACTTCTTCTGTATGTTCACTCTTTTATTCAACCAAAGATAGCTAGCTGCAAGACAAAAGTATATTCTTTTACTATTGAAAGAAAAGGACAGAAAGTAAGTTAAACCGCGACAATGTTTTTCTGTTTTATGGCGGTCAGGTTGTCTTCACATTCAGAAGGGGTTTATTATTCTTCCCCTAAATCATACCAATTTTATTTAGATAAACACATCAACTGATGATATATCCATGATTTTCTGAAATGTGATATCTGTGTGGTAAATTACGAAGTGTCCTGGAAGGCCAGAAAATTGCATCTGAAGAAAAGGAGTAATACAGAAATTCTGTATTGCCTTTCAGAAAATCACTTTGTTGGCTTACTTGAACTTAGAATTTATAATTCTACTGCAGAGAAGCAACATTTGGATCTTTGTATGTCAGAAGTTAGAACCAGGAGAATTTTTAATGCAGAGGTACAGTTTAGAACAATATATTGGTCTAATGGTCGTATTCTTTATCATATCAGCTACTACCTGTCTGCACAAAACTGTAAACTACTGCATCAGTATAAGCAAGTTTCATACTTCTAAAATGAGACAGGATGCTTTGCTGATAGAATTCCTTGCTAAAATTATTTCATCTGTCTTATACAAGAAGTTGTACATGTTGGATCAGAAACTTCAATTGTCCTTAAAGACTAGTCAGGCTCTAGAGGCCATCATTTGCCATTCTGGGGCAGATGCTCAGCAAACTTCAAGAAGTCACTCTGATTTATATCAGCAGAAGGTCTGGGAGGCTTTGATTAGGTGAGTGGAACTTGAATAATTCTCAAGAAAACAAAATATAAATGAGCACTAACGTAAAACCCCTACATTATAATGTAGTTCTGGGTATAAATACACTTATGTGCCCAAAACAAGATGGTTGGTGGATTTAGTAAAGTGTGTCTGTTTTTCTGTATTTATTCATAATTCATTTATTAATAAAGATTTCAGCTGTGGTGGAGTCTTTATCCTACCATAACAGGAACTCCTGGCTTTGTATCTTTACTGGAGCAACTCAAATAATGAATATGAGCTGAAGAATAGAAGCCAAATCCTTCTGGGCTCTGTATATTTGTACTTGCCAGAAAAATTATGGCCAGTCAAAGGAGCAGGAGATGGAAAGTAGCCACCTCTGTTTTGGCACTTCTCAAAGTCCACTGAGGCCCCTGTGCAAGCCTTTCATACTTGGAGCTACATAAGTACCTTATGAAGCTTGATACAGGAATTGGGGGGCAGCAGAGACTGCTTATTTATGAGTTACTTAGCAGTCCCTGATGCAGCAGTTGCCATAATGCATAGCCTCAATGCAGCTTATTCATATTCCTGGCAAAAATTATCCTCATGGGGAGCTGTGCTTTTGGATGTTGCTGGCCAGAATATGAGCGTACTTTACTGCTTCTCTTGTGGAGTGTGAGTATATTCACTCTGGGGGCAGTTTTAGCATTTGGCCCTATGCCTGGACATCATTACTATTGGGCACTTACACTGAACACAATCACGCTGACCAAAGTCTGTACTGAAAAGATTACATTCTCCCAAACCAATATTTTCAATTTGGCCCTCACGATTCTGACAGCAGGAAACTTTTGGAAGCACCGTAGGCAGTGTTTGCTGTAAACAGCATTACCTGAAAAACCTGGTGAATATCACAGGTTTCATGAAAGCAAGATAATACAGAAATACTGTACCCTCTAGTTAAAATGGGATGAGCTGAAGTGAAGCAGTGAAACAATATGTGCTCCACATGGCACAAAAGCTCAAATTGCCTTTAAGCAGCTCTTCTGAAAAAGCACCTGGTTAAACAATTTGGGGCAAACCAACAGAATTTAACTATGGAGAAGAACATTTTCCTGCTTATATGGCAAGCAGGTTCACTTTTTTTAACGTTTAAAAAGTTTTTGCTGCTTAGAAATGGGACTGATGAGCAGGTGACAGCATCACATGGAAGTGTACTCTGAATCTGAAAGGGGAGGGAGCTTTTGAACTTCAAGCAGCAAATATTCCTATTCATGTCACAATGGCAGTTAAGTGTTTGGCTATGTGTGGGCACAAAGCAGTATAAAGCAGCTAAAAGACCTGGGTACAAATCTGAATATCTCCACATTTCTGTTATCTCAGGGTTTTGGTTTTCCAGAAACTCTTCTGGTTGGTTTGCTTGGCAGAGGGGATTAACTGAAAAAACCCATAAGGATACTCCAGCAACAAAACATTTACTCACTTGTTGAACTAAAAGCATTTCTGTGGTTGCAGTGGCTTCCATGGGACTATTCCCATACCATAATCTTAAGCACATAATTAAGGGCTTTACTGGATCAGTGCCTGAACAACCAGTGCTGATTTCTATTGAATGCACATTATGTTAGGGACCAATTGTAAGCTCATTAAAATGAACAGAAAGGATCCAGCAGACGTTGGATCAAGCCTTGTCTCAGGACTTTCATCACAGAAACAACATTCTCTCTTGTTTACTCTTTCGCAGGTCACTGAGTTCCCAGACTTCAAGTTGTCGATTACATCGTATTATCAATGAAGTTAGAGATTTGCCACCGGCTTAAATGGCTACAGGTTAGTGCGTGAGGAAAGAAAAAGCAGAATCATGCATAGTTTGTGATTCTGGGTACTGAGTACTTAAAAAGCAAACAAGAAAACAGGCATGCTCATGAATGCATGGACACAGAATAGCTCCTGGTTCAGAGCACTTTGTGCCACACAATATGCTTGATAATGTACATTACATTTCTTCAGAGCAGCACTGGATACAACTTTTACCCTCCCTCTCCTTCCCTCAATGCCCAGACTAATAAATCTCCCATTTGTCTCACCTGTAGTTACAATAAAGCTGTTCTCAACAGTGTTAACATCTGCCATGGTCATTCTTCTGGGGTGAGAAAGGCAGAACATTTTCATTGCTCGTTCATTTGTGAACACTAGTTAAGTAAAGCTGTCACTTGTGTCCAATTATGGGTGAGGATTTCATAGCACAGCCTCCGTCCTAAAGCTAAACTGACATGGCCAAGCCCCATTTTATAGGCATTCTTAAATTCTTCCCAACCATATTTAAAATCCTTATGCTCAGAGATGGCAGGTGCCATGTGTTTTCACAGCTACATTAACAAATGCAATTTTGTGGCAACTTGACCATGCTAGTGAAGCAGTAAATTTCTGTAATCTCTATGGTTAAGGATTTCACACAGGACTTTGCTGGGAATATGTAAAGCCCATTAGTACAAGAGCACGATGAAGATAAAATTAAAATACCTTCACAGTAAAAGCCAAAAAAAAAAAAGAGTAGAGTCTGGGGATTTTTTTTTTTTTTTGCTGCTAGAGCAATGAAACGTGTCAGAGGAAAATGCTGATACAGAAAAAATAAAGCTTCACTGGGCACACCCAGCCTACTCTTCTTTTCAAATGACTGCCAGCAATTTAAGTGAGAAGTGATAGTTCGCCTTACGTAAATGCTAACATAGACTTATGTGAAAGGATAACTTGGGATGCAAAACTTTATAAATCTCTTTTCCAAACCCTTGTTCCCTGCTGCAGTACTTTTATGCTGGGGTAACTGTCCTCACAAATCTTTTTGTTGGCTTAGGGAGAGGACAGGCAAAGCTTTCCTAGCTTCTAGTGTGCCCAAGTTGCACTGGTGGATCCGCCCACCATTTGTTGGCTGTTTCACTCGTGAGATCTGCATTTACCAGCCTGAGCTTTGCTGTTGGAACTGAGGCATCTTGGTGTTACCCAGGGCAGCCAAACCTCCCCCAGTTTCAACCTCTCAGCCACCATGAGGGTTGGGTGCATGTATAGAGCCAGAGGGTCTGTCCTGAGGGAAGGATTATTGACTTAACCTGCTTTGGAATTAACCTGATTTGGACTGAAAGATGGGGCTAATACCACTTTCTCTCCTCCCCAGCTCTTCACCGAACTCGGCAGGACTCCACAGCATGTCTCAGGGGTACCACTGCCAGGGGACAGTTTTACACATAGAGACAGAACCTAGATTGGTTCTCTTGTCCCCAACAGATCCTGAGACAGCTGTTAGATTTCACAATTACAAGCAGCAAGGCGATGAAAAACAGCGGTTAGATCCTGCACAAACTCACACAGTATTGTTTTTCGGACCTGTAAGTCATTTCAGTAGATATTTCCCAGATTTCCTATAAAATCATGTGAGCTATAGATTTTTTCTTTCTTTAAAAAGGAAAGATGTGATTCCAGCATGATCACCTCACTCCAGGGACTGGATCTTCTGGAAAGTAAAGAAAATAACCTGCTTAGAGTGCAATACTAGCCAGGGAAAGGATTGCATTATGGATTGCTCACAGTCTTCTTCAGCAGAAACCACTCCCGCAGGTTTTACCACGGGGTTTTGGGCAAAACCCCTAAAGAACACAGATCAAACAAGAAAACATCTTTGAATGCTTAGGGTTTGTTGTGAGACAGAAGTGTTTTGAAAGTTACACTTAGCAGCTCCCTCAATCTCCTAAGACTTCATGCAAGCAAGCAAGGTTGAGGAGATCAGCTCACACTCTTCTACACTCTGTGTGGCTGCACTGAAGCCAAAAGGGCTATTCACTAAGTGGCCCTTTGAAGTCGGTGGAGTTTTGTCATTGATTTTGAGAGACGCAGGATTTCATTCGCAGTGTGTAAGGTTAAGCATGTGTGTAAGTCCTTGCAGGTTCAGGGCTTAAATGTGTAAACCTGTTCAGCAAGAGTACCCAGCCTTTAATTTCCTGTGAATGCCATCTCTCTTGCTGCTTGACACCGGATAGGCTGCTATTGCTCCTCACTCAAGCAAGGAAGCTTTGTTTAGTATGCATACGTCCTTCAGAATTGTCAGTGACTTAGGGTACAGCAAAAGAAAGATGTTAGTAGACCTGCTTATTAATGGAGTGCCTATGGAAAGCATTGACTGCCTCAGATTGATTAAGAGACACTATTAATCTATACTTCAGTTTCTTGTTATCCAAAACGCAGGCAACAGGCCTTCTGGATTGCTCACTATGCCAGTGGCTTGTACAGTGTTTATACATTAACCACTGATAATAGCAAACATATAAGACATCAAATCCTGTGCTCAGAGCTCTTTTATTACGTGAGCAGTTCTATTTCATGTTAGGACACTTTCTGCATCTTTCAAAATCTGGCCACTGTCCTTGTTTGAACAAAGACTATTCCTGCAAATCACTGCAGAGTGCAGGTTCTGAATAGAGCTACCTCAATCGTACCCGACGATCAATGATTTTATATTTAAATGAAAGGTAGAATTCAGTTTCTCTCAGCAAACCTACACTTAACCTCTAGGATGCTGAAGATCAGCTAAGTAAGTGTAGAGAGAAATTGTTTCTAAAAGGGACCATGTTTGTCTGATGTACAGTGTGTCCAAGTTGCTGGATGTCCCTCTGTCCCTAACAGCCCTACTGTGCATTTATATATATATATACACGTTTATGTGCTCACGTTTGCTTTTGAAATTCTGTGTTATGGTATCTTTAGGTATTACTTCCTATAAACTTTATGATCAAGGTTGTTCCAATCCTGGCTCCCTCTGCTCCGTTTAACCCTCTGTTCAAGTGGACTGTGAACATCACCCACAACTCTCCATGTCAGCTTCTAGGACATAAAAGCAAATGCCTGATGCCAAGCATAGAGCCAAAAGGATACAACAAATCCCTCTAGACATGGTCCAGTGAGACGTGGAGGTGAGGCACACTGTAATACTTGGGAACCAAGGACCTCTCTGCAACAGACACCTTTAACACTGTAAATGTAGCCTTAGCTAAACAAATTTAGAAGCCAAACAGTCTTTCTGGAAGCTTTCAAATGCACGTAGTTTCCTACGTTCCCTTTGGGTAAGGGAACATCCATCAGCAGGATCAACTCACTAAAATGCTGGTGCCTATATTAGGTAGACTTCATCGTACTCATGGAGTTTCCTGACTTTTAGATTTTTTTTAAAACATTGCAGCGTAACTTTTAAATGCCACTGGTCTGCAAACTAGAACAAATAAACCAATCACAGCATCTCTTTGCACTAGATAAGTTCAGCCTAATAAATGTAACCAGGAGGAACAAGACTAATTGTACATTAAACACACAGCCCGGAATGCACTTCAGCCCTTTAGGACTAATGAAATATGTGAGTAACATTACTTTGTCTACGCAATTCAGTCCTAATTGCACTATGATTAGCCTTGTTTGAAGGCCACTGCCAGGTATATGAGGCTCAGTAAGTCAATAGTACTATGATTGTTTTTTAAGGTATGTAATTTACAGAGTTTTAAGCCCTCTGTCTTCATGAAGTAGTTACAAGAGAAGCCAAGCAGATGAGGAAAAGGTGTCTAAATTAAGCAATGCAACAGTACAGTTAATTAAGAAAATTTGAGAAGGAGAGGCAGTTAAATGATCTGAGTCTTGAAAGAGATGTCCTTCAGTGGGATTCAAGGAAATAGACATCTAAAATAGGTCAGATAAATCACCCCCTGAAAACTTGCTTGTTTCCTGACTGTAATGGGACCCGGAGGTGGTTAGCTCAGATGTAGGTGTCTCCAGCATATCTAAATACAGCATACCCTAACTCTGTGTCCAAATGTTGTGAACAGAGAGCAGACACTTATATGTAAATACGCAGCTGGAGATTCCAGTTTGAGAAAGCCAATTAAAAGAATAGGTATGCAGACCTTTTGGCTTGCTACCCTTTTTGGTTTTTTTTGCTTTCCCCAAGGAACATGGTAGTAAGTGTCTTCAACAATGGGAGTGGAAAAGATGTGGCTCCAAGAGCACTTAGAGCACACCAGACTTAGGATGTGAGCTGTAATCAATCAGCCTCATAGGACATGGGAGATGCAAAGCAACCAAAGAGGGCTCTGTGTGATAGTTATAGTCTAGAACTGGGCTTTCTGAGGCTCTGCTTCTTTCACTTTCTTTTATCTTTGCTAATATTTTACTGTTTATCTTAATGGAATAAAATATTTATTTATACTCTTAGTTTGTATCTAGCAACCTGGTAAATGCTGTGTCCTCTGTTGCCTTGGGAATGATGAAAGTAATTAGGAGGTATTAGATTATTTTTAGGGTTTCCCATCCCCTACTCGGAATTGGAAGTCCCAAGGAGTCTATAGAACACCAGGAGATGAAGAACACATGACCAGTTGCAGTGTTTGTGGAAGGAGTGCAGCTCCACGTGTTATCAAACACCTAGTGGGGGAGGACCAGCAACTTGGAACTGCTCTTAGCCAGGTAGGGTGGTCTTGCTTCATTTGGTGACGTAGAACTTCAAGAGTGGATCTTGCTGAAAGAAGACCATAACTAATTTGTTAAATTGAATGGAAACACAGCAACCCCCTAACAATGCTGTAAATCATTTGTAGTTAGAAGAGAAATGTAAAAGTCTTTTCTTACTAGAATGAAAAAATATAATCCTCAGAGGTTAAAATCTAAGCATGTTGTGATGACTTTATGATACTTCAGTTCAGCTGACCAGAAATGTAACGCTAGTAAATAATCCCATTCAGGGAAAGACATGCTATAGTGCGTTCTTAAGTACTTCTGCAGAGTCCTGAGAAAAGTCTGAGAATCTGGTCTCTCTCAGGAGAAAGAAACTGATGAAATCCCATTGTTATTGCCCATGGCAAGTCTGGGGTTTACCCCAATTCTACCTACTGTGTGCAACTCAGACTTGCAGTGACTTTCTATGGAGAGTTGGAGATGTGGCAGAAACACAGAATTGTGCCAGCTTTTTTCTGTAAAAAAAATTCATAGCTATGTTATCAAAGTTTCTAATTATAAAATTTCTTTAATATTTTGTTAATAGGAGGGGAGGGAAGATGCCAAAACTTATGGCATTTCACAAGTAAGATTATGGGTTGATTTCTGATTGGATGACAGGGCCCTAATAATAAAACTCATAATTTTATACTACATTCCTCTAGTGATGATAGAAGTTCTTTGTGCATAATAGCACCATTTCTATTCAGGAATCTTGTTAACAGTTGTAAACTCAGATTATCATTTTTATTAGCCTAGTGTTTTCTTATTTCTGTGTTACTGACAGGAAATTACAGCAAGTTTTCTGGCTTGCTTTTTTTTCTTTTTTTTTTCTTTTTGTTAAAATGAAAGCAATTCTATTCAACTAGAAATTTCCAAGCACTGGGTAGAAGATAGTATTGCTAGAAGCCAGCAGCAATTTAAAGTCCACAGATTAATTAAAAATACATATATTTAAAGATTATATTCAAAGGGAAATTAGACTGGTAGATTGGGTTAGGATGGTGAGGTTTTTTTAAAGGTACTTCATGACTTAAGGAACAAAATTTTGTCCCCAAAGTCTTGTGTCTAGACTTAGCTACACTACATTTTCATGTTGCCTCATAACAGTAATTTTGACATCACGTCTATGACTGAACACTCCTGGCTGCATTCAGGCTCTACTCCATGCAGCTTGCCCTTTGCTGAGATGCCCATGACGGGCAGTGGGAATCCACCACCATGGACTTCTCATGGCTGCGGGTGATTAGGAAACTCAAATGAGAGTATTGGTAGTTGTTTCACCCCATTAGGCCACTTGAGCATTGTAAAAGCACTGTTTCTAGGAGAATGCAAGGCTATAGCTGCATAATTTACTGTCAACAGCCTACAGTTTATTCATATTACATCAGATACGCTTCTAACTGTCAGTTGATACTGAGTGAATAAAAACTTATTTCCATAACAAGGACACTGACCTCAATCCTTTTCTTCTTAGGTTATAAATGGATGGGAGTTTTGGATTACAAGGGACAAAGCCTAATTTTCTGGGCCTTGCAGACCTTGGTGTTGCAGGGGGGAGGCAAGTTGTCAGGGCAAAAGCGAGATGTGGGAGCTACAGCGACCTCATTTCACCAGCCACCAACATTTTCTGCCCAAGCAAAGTAAACCTTCAGAAAAGTATTGCAGGGCTCGAAATTGAGGCTGAACTGGTGAGTGATGAACTTCTGCAAGTGCAGTGCCCTGAAACCTGTGCCCTAACAAAGTTGCTGTGAAAGAATGTGATTTTCCATATGGCGCTGGCACATCTTCTCCTTCTCTCCAGGGACACGACAGGGAGTCTGTGTTTAATTCCTGATTGTTCCTCAACTCCTCTCTCCTTGCACAACTTCGCTCTGGTGATCACATTATGCATTTGCCAAAATAAATTTTTGAGTCTGGAAAATCTGACATATCAATCTGCAGATGATTAATTTCAAGACACTTATAAAAAAAAAAAAAGAAAAAAAAAAAAAAAAAGAAAACAGCTTTCAAGGAGTTACAGGTTTATAACTCCTTTAGATTTTCCCGAAAAATACCATCTTATGTTAAAAAGTTTTTCTCAGCATGGCCACAAATCTGTGAGCAACTAATTGGGAGAGTAGTGTTGATTCTAAATACTTCAGTACAAGCCTACATGATCCAGTCTTAGGTGTAGCAACAACTAATTGAAGTTAGGAAAAGAGAGGGAGTTCAGCAATCATAAGATCCAGTTCTGCTAGTACTCAGCAATTTCCTCTTAAATACAGGACAAGCTCAGCCTTCCTGTTGATTTCAGTAGGTGTTGTAGCATTTAATACTTGTCAGAATTACACCCAGATAGCCTGAGAAAAAACTGTCACCTTATAAGTTTTACAAGGGTAAACACAAATCAAAAGCAAAGCACATCTCATTTTCTAAAAAAAAAAAAAAAAAAAAAAAAAAAAAAAAAAAAAAGAGTTATAATGTATTAGTGTCAGAAAAAAGACTGGAAAGCAGACCTTGGAAATCAGGGGACTTGCAAGGCAGGAGCTGCAAGATGTATAATACAGATCTGATCGTATCTGGCAGGCTTGTATTCATGGGAAACTATCCACGGCATCAAACTCATTCTTTACAAAAGCAACGCTTGGTATTTCATCTCAAAGTTTGTCAGCTTCTTGCAATTAGCTACTACAATGGTATGACAAGAGATGAAGTGGAACATCCCTTCCCCCCTTCTCCAGAAGAACAATGCAAGGGACAGCAAGAACTTTACCCAGCGCTGGACAACAATAAATCCTGGTTACACTGACCCCACTCGATGCAAGCTGAAAAATGCTTATTTATTTTTTTAAAAAGTTTCAGTGTTGTACTTCCCTACCTAGTAAACAGCTGAACAGACAGAATGATACCCAAGACCATCTCCTCCACCCCCATCTCCACCCCCGTCGTATCAGTGCTTCGGGCAACGTTAGGGGGGGGAAAAAAAAAACCAAACACCAAAAAACCACACACACACCCCCCCCCCAACTCAAGCATCTTTTCTGATAGGAGCATAGAACAGTAACCAAAAAACAATCAAGTCCTCATTGTCATAGTGCGACAATCACAGCACCGCTTCTGTTGAGCAAATAGTCAATTCACGGAGAGAAAAGCACCATGAGGACAGACACGAAAGCTGTTATTATCCATTTTAAGTAATAGGAGAAGGTCACATATCAAGCAGTTACACCTTTTCATTACATCCTAACCCTCCACAGCAGGGGAACCACACTTATGACTGCATTAGATATACAAAAGCTTTCAGCTCCAAAAAAGGAAAAGAAAAGATGGGGAAGCGAAAAAAATAAATTAAATTCGTCTTACCAGCACGTTGCAGCACCAACTTGCTTGAAGGAATGTTGCCTTTACAGGTTTCTCTTTTAATTATCCTGGAAGCAGAAGGGGGAAAAAAAAAAGAAGACGACGAAGCAGAGTTGTTAAATTAGCGTGTGCTAGAATCTTTTCAGTTTGTCGCAGAGTAGAAAAATACCAAAAGGAAAAAAAAAAAAAAAAAAAACAAAAAAAAAAAAAAAAAAAAGGCACGAAAAGAAAAAAAAAAAAAAAAAAGAAAAAGAAAGCTCAGTAATTTAAATTTGCTGTCAGTTCAGGCAGCATCGCTCTGTCCCGCCCCTCTTCCCACTGGGTTCTACTACCTGCAGGGCTGCAACTGACAGCTACTGTGCAAACAAAAAAAAAGGCAAAAAGCATGCTGGGACCATGCTGTCTGCTGTCTGAGTCTCTCTCCACTTCTGATGACTGAAAATCATTAGTGGAAAGGTTCTGTTGTTGTTTGCTGGGATTTTTAAGTTGGGTTCTTTGCGTGAAATTTAATTTATTTTTAATTGATACGACGCAGCACGTGACAAACCTGTGGCTGTGTTTCTCAGCTCTGCTCAGACTGGAAACTAACCTGAACAGATTAATTTTAGCAGTATGGAATATGTAGAATATACACAGCCATTCACCGTGTTGCACTTTGCCTGCATGCATTCAGCCCTTCCTGTAATATTGTGTACAAAACTCGTTTGTTTGAATGGAAAGCCAGGAAAGCATTTCAACAGTAGGTAGTTAAAACTCAGGCACTCAGAAAAGTTGTCAGTATTGTTTTTGCTCTGCTTTTAAGTTTTCCTTTTAAACTTTTTCAAATTATTTTTGAGAACAAAAAGTAACAGAAGTCAGAGGCATAACGAACAACCGGCATAACCCTCATATAAAAGGGACGAACTAACAATCACAGTACATAAAAAGCTCTGTTTTTAACCAGATGTTTAAAAGCATTTTTGGAGGTCTGTGCTAGCGACTATTAGCAGGCTGCATACATCATATGGGTGTGAAATATTTGATGAAAGCTAACAAGAAAAACAAGTACAAAAGCTATAAACGTCTTTTTATAGCTATTTTAATTGTTGCTAACAGGCTTTTAGCAACAGGGCTAAAATCACCCTTCCAAAACAAGGAGAAGCATAATCTATAACTTCTAACTATAAATGTATTCACTAAAATACGGTTCCCACCTAATTATAAAATAAAATTAAAAGAGTGAAATGATGCTTTTCCTTAATACTTTAGTAGTAATTGCTTGGATCATGCCACAGTAAATATGCAACATTTGTATTCAGTTATTGCTCTACTTATGTGTGTAACCATAAAATAAAAAGCTGAAATGTTTAAACTTAATTAAATTAATCTCTGTTTTACTCGAAGTTTGCCATTTAGACAGGAAGAGACACATGCACGCAGAACATGCCTGCTATAGACAATTGGCTTCTAAATAGATTTTCAAAAACTCTACAGAAAATAATTGGTACTCTGCCAGCATCCCTTCTGCAGCTTTCACTCGTCGAAGGAGCTCTGATGACCAGCGACCACCAGGAGCTGCACAACAGGACTTGAGGTGCAGGGCATGCCCTAGAGTCCTCATAAGGCTCTTGTTCGTGAACAGCCAGCCATGTTAAATTGGTGCAACAGTCAACTTTAAAGTTGCTTTTCTTCTTGTTTAAAGCCTCCAGACACTTTTAAGAGATGGCCACCTGGGGACATTTCTAAAGATGGAAGAAACCTCCCCCCATTCCAGAGATTGGGTTTTAAATGGCATGGCCAAGAACCACCTCTTTGCAAAGTTCACCAAGATCTCTTAGTAGATTCATGCTGCCTACAAGAATTTATGCTGTCCCCTGTGGGTTCTGCCTCAGTATAGAGGGAGAAAACAGCATAGAGGCTTGTATTCAACATGGAAATACAAATACATGAAGATGACAAACATAATACAGAAGTGCAATGGCAGATTCCCCAAGTAGTCACAGCAAAAATACAGCATGTTTTCACTAAAATTTGCTTCCATTTACACTTGTGTACCTTTAAAGCCCATCTTTTATGCTACTAAAATGCTAGAGTACGTGTTTTTATCGAAGTTCAGTGTCTCCTGACTCCCTGCCTTTCGCTTTAGCCACAAGACTTACCTTGGTGCTCCTTGTTAAGAAGAAAAAATGGTAAAAAGGAAAAAAAAAGTGTTCTTGATGACTTGACAGCATTTAATCCTTATTTTGGTATCTTCATGCACACATACACACATGTGCTCAATTTCAAAATTCTGTTAAATCCAACTAACTTATTATCCTTCTATATCTCCTTGCAAAAGTCGAGGGTGGTCTGTTTTTAATGCACTTGGCATTTTAAGCAAGGCACTCAGACCTTCAAAAGACAAATAATTGAACTTTGCCTTTAATGGAATACAGTAGTGCAGTAAATAACAAAACCTAAAAAAGCTAGATTTAGCAAAGAGATGCAGTCAAGAAGGCAATTTGACTAATTGGTTGATAAAATGCACAAGAGCTCATAAAATCACACCTTTATAGAATCACCTTACTTGTGTGAAGTAACCTGAAGTAAAAATGGTGGTAAAGCAAGCTGTTAATATCAGCCTTTTCTCCTGTAACACTGGACACCTGAAAACACAAGAACAAACATAGAGGTGTTTAAAAGAGCAGAGTCTGATTGAACTGACTGGATGCTTCATTCATTTTAGGGTTTTAGGGATGCTGTACATTGCCATCAACCATTCAGTGTCGCTGTTAAAATCTAATTTTGATTAAGGGTCACAGGCTTCAAGTTGTAGAAGTTGGGTACTATTGGAAAGATGACACTTCCTTTGTGATTCTATAGTCAGGTTTTAATGAATTAGTTAAATTAAAGAAGGAGTAATTAATGGAGGTTTCTTACTATACAATGCAACAGAAGCTACCTAATTAACCTTTATATCCTTTCCAAAACCCCATCGAGTGATGCATTTTCTGGTCTTGTTTCAGTCAGGAATATTTTTGCCTTTAACATCAATGGAGTTCATATTGGCTGTTTTGAGTTTTTTTTCTTCACAAGCTTCTATATCATTGACCATCAAGGATTAGCTTCTACAAGCACTGAAACCATTTTGTAAATTCCCATTCTGTTGATAAAAAACCAAAACACCAAACATACCAAACCTTCAAAATCCCTTTTTGTGCTGTGTCTAAGTAGACCCTGATATACTGTAAGGGGAAAAGGGTTGAAAAAGGGATTTTAGCCTGGTATGAGATTAGTCCCAGTGTTAAAATCAAGTCCTGCAAACTTGGCAAATACCAAATGAAACAAAAAAGATCTCATTCCTCCCCTTGTAAAGAATTTCTTTGTAACCAGATCTATCTAAATGGCCTTACTTCAAATAAATAAACCTCTGTGCCTTCCTGCCCCTCAGAAGCAAAGAGGTTCACACGGCTGTATCGAGACCCTTTGCCCACATACAGGGAATTTAGGGCAGGTGTGAATTTTACAGCTGAGAGATATAAATGTGATTTTGTGTAAAAATTGCAAGTCCATAGTTACAGGGACACATTGGGATAAAGATGGGCCGTACAGCCAGCTATGACTTTCAACTTTCAGTAGTCACACATTTTAAGATTTACAATATTTATTAGTTATGTCAAAGTAATGCCCAGCCTCCAGTGACTCCACGTACCGTATTTCTTTGTGTACAAGGTGAGACTTCTGTTACACTAATTGCTTCCTTCTACAGCTTTAAACCAAGGGTGGCTTTCTCATACATTTAATTGCTTTCCTCTGCAGCTCTCAAGGAAAAAGTAGTTGAAGGTGGCTTCTAAACAAAGATATACAGTAATTAAAAGCTCTTTTAAAAAGAGCTTTTCTTTTCTACAGCACCTGCTGTTAATGGAGTACTTTGTGTACAGTTCTGTGTAAGTCTTTGAATCCAGTGCATTATTTCTGAAGTAGTGTGTTGTTGGAGGATTTCTGCATTTGATGTGATGACCTATATATGTTAATTACCCTATACTGAAAAAAAAACCCCACCAGGAGACCTTCCCTTCCCCCAACAAAATCCAGCCCATAAAAATGGTTTGATAAAGTGAAAAGTAAGGTTGCAAACTTTTGATTGCCTTGTGGGTAAAAGTTACTTAGGTTTGTGTTTTTTTTCAGGTGAAAAAATTGGCTTGCTATATTTTCCATTGGAAGATTGTCATCTTATAAGGCACACTTTTGCTAACAAAAATTTCTTATTGAGGAAGAAAAAATTCTGAAGCTTATGTCATTTAATAAATGAAGTTACACGTCTTAGTCCTCCCCTGCTGCCTTGCCTGTGGTTGAATTCATTTTTCACACCTGTGTTGCTGTCCCCTCAGTACATCCTGCTTCCTTGCAATCAAAAGGGACAAAAAAGTCTCTATGGAATTTGGGGCTTTGATAAATTAATCCATCCTTGCGTGTTAGCTTTCCAAACGTTAATGTGTAAAGAATAGTTTGTGGGGTTAGAGAGAGAGAGAGATGCCGTGTACAAGTTCCCATTCTTTTCGTAGAAAAACTAATATGGAAGATAAGGGTGCCAACTCCGTTCATAATGAATTTTGGGGTTTGCTTTGATGTTGGGTTGCATTTGATGGGATGTTAATTGATGATTTGATAGAAACTTCCAGATGCTAAAACTGGAGATAGGCAAGAAGAGAAAGAAAATTATTCAGCAGTATTGTAATGTTGCAATAGCAGCCTTGGCTCTGAGATGAAAGGCCATGTTTTCTGTGCCGGTGAAAATAGGAGAAGAGAAGATTATCAGACTCAGACTCTCCTTACCAACGTAAAGTTCAGGTGTTCAAAACAGACTCCTGTGAAATTTTCTTAACAGCCTCAGAGCAGAAGGGGTCTTATTAATTAGCTCAGGAAGTATTTGGACATTTCTCATTGTTGTAAATTGGAAGGGTAAAAACCAAGAAAAGATGTCTACTACAACCATTATGAGAAGGTCAACACCAAAACTTTATAGCAGCTACTTATCTTGTGTTTAGGAAATGTCACAATAAATCAGACCACAATGGGCCTTATATATTTTAATGGAAGTCATCACAAACACTTCTTTTATTTTTTTTTAAACGTATCCCCACATACCTCCAGCATGTGGTCCCCAGAAGAAAACCTTCCAGACGCATTCAAGTGTGTTTTCACAATACACATTCATGAATAATTCATTCTTGCATTAGTGCTGACTTATTGTTATTTACTGAGACTCCATAAAATGGCTCCCAGTGCTCAGAGCCTGATACCAGCCCATCTATAGCTCCTGCCACTGTAAGAACTTCTCAGTTTGGAGATTGCATGTTGCCTAAATACACTTTTCTCCAAGGTTCAAGTGACCAGTTAACAAAGCAGTTGCAATTGCTTTAACTACACCTTTATTAGCCCCTAATTTCTGAGTTGTTAACCGTTTAGGATTATGAAGCTTATCCCCTGGCAAGCATCACTCCATCCTCTCAGACTCTAAATTAATGCCCAAGAATGTGATCACTTTGATGGGACCAGCTGTTTCCTCCTCTGCCAAAGCACTCCAAACACTTTGGCAGCTTCCCTAAATGTGCTCAGTAAATGCTGACATGTACCATAGGAGTGTGCTCTGTGGGCTCCTCAGCAAAACGGCATCCGTGTATGCAGCACCGACCCTGACGTTTGACTTCTGTCTTCACACCTTATTGCATAGATCTGGGAGAGATCCATCACAAATTTGGAAAGCACAGGTTGACAGCTCCCGAACCAACACCTTTTTTTGCCTTCGAGCTTAAAACTTAACAGGTGGGAAGTGTGGGAATATGTAGACAGAAACATCATTTGGTATTTCTTGAGCCTGACTGTAAAATCTTCTTTATCTTCTGCAATCTTTACAAGAGGATCAAGGAATATCAGACCAGTCAAAAATGTATTATTAGCAGGGCTAGGAGCTTGTCAAAATGTCGTGATGTTTCCTTTTATATAACCCCATTTTCAGTTGCTTATGGCTTTTTATCACACTACATTTTGGGATTAAATTTTCTCTACTAGGGGTCTGCCTTTGATTGTTGGAAAATTTCAGCCAAATCAACTCAGTCTTTGCTGAGAGCCAGGCTGGGAGAAAAGCGTCTTAAGATGGCAGTAGTCTTTTCTTTCAGGAGGTCTGAAACTACTGCGTTTCTTCCACGATTCAAGTAGGGACTTGAAATTTGTCCATAAAGGTGACATTTATGGCAGGGACTGCAAAACAAAACAAAACAAAACCAAAAAACATCCATAAAGGAAATTATACAAATGAGGACACTTCTGGAGAAGTTGGTAAAAAACACAGGATGCACAAGATATAGCATGCATATTTTAGGGGATGGTGCAGCATGATTGGGATAACAGGATGACACCATAATAATTTTGGGGGAGAAAGGAAGGCTTAGGCATATAGATTCGTGCATTGCCACTTGTTCTTAAGGTTGCTACCACATGCGAAGGGTTGCCACCCACCACTTCACCCACCCAGATATGAAGATGATTAGAGGGCTGGAGCACATCTCCTGTGAGAAGAGTCTGGAGAAGAGAAGCCTCTGGTGAGACCTTACAGGTGTCTTCCAGTATCTGAAGGGAACCTAGAAGAAAGCTGAAGAGGTTTTTTTTACAATGGCATGTAGTGATAGGATGAGAGGTAATGGCTTCAGACTGGAAGAGGGGAGATTTAGATTAGATATCAGGAAGAAATTCTTTGCTCTGAGGGTGGTGAGGCACTGGAACAGATTGCCCCAAAAAGCTGTGGATGCCTCATCGCTGGAGGTGTTCAAGGTCAGGTTGGATGGGGCTTTGAGCAACCTGGTCTGGTGGGAGGTGTCCCTGCCCGTGGTGGTGTGATTGGACCTAGATGATCTTTAAGGTCTCTTCCATCCTATATCATTGTTTGATTCTATAAGTCTATGACACACTTGATATTGTAATTATGGTCATCTCAGTAAGCACTGAGCACTTGGACCGTTGGCAGCGATGCTCTGAAACTAAAGACAAGAGAAGCATACCGACTGGAGGCAATATGTTAGGAGAGTAAATCTGGACATGTACTTGGGAGGATAGAGAAAGAAAAGGAACTGGAAATGCCTGGAATAAAGAGAGGTAAAACTGAGATAATGCTGGGGAGAACAATATGTTGGTTATGCAGGACTTCTTGCCTGGAAGTAAGGTGGGAGCAGGCAGTCAGAGGGATTGGTTCAGTCATGGAGGCTGGAGATATGTTGTTGTAAAGAGTGACCGTGTAGCGAAGAACACATGATTACGTAGAATTGTACAACACAGACTTCAGAGAAGGGAATGAATACTGCTAGTGATCTTAATGTAGTTTTTCCTGTCCCTTGTTTTAGGTCCTTGGTGTTATTGAAAAGATGAATTGATAATAATGAAATAAAACTTAATAATCAGCCAAATCCCATTAAACTCTTAACTAGTTTCTGTGCCTGATACTTATTTTTCTTCTCTGTGTGTCTTTTCTGACAGCAGACCTTTGCCTTGAAGGGCAAGAACATCCCATCTGTTGAGCTCTGAGGGTGCAAATGCTCTTGAAAAGGAAAATATTCTTCTCATTGGTGTATATGAGAGCCTAGAAGACCCGGCATTGCCTGCACTGGAAATGGGTAATCTCTGTCTCCCTCATGACTAACTATGCACAAATTGTGTCATCTCGTACACAAAGGGCAGATCCGATTGGGGCATATGTTATCATATAGCTGCAGTCACACAGAGGCCCTCAACATGAATACTGTTAAAATGTGAAATGCTCATAGATTATTTTGGGCTTCACAGAGAGCCATAACAGCTACTGCAATAAATTAGAGCAGTTGCCAGGCACTTGTGTATCAGTGCACCCTAGCTGTCACTTTACAGGCTGCAGTGCATCTCTGCTTTGCTCTCGGATCCTGTGCCACCAGCACAGTCCCCAAGCCAGAGCTTCCATGTGTGGCCCAGGGAAAGAATTGTCCTCCAATGTGTTGCGATGGTGAGCTCGAGAGATACACAGGCGTGCAAAATATGTGCTAAAACCCAACTGCGTGACTAAACAACCTTTCTTTTTAATCCTCACAAGATTTCAGCCTGACGCCCTTCCCAGATCCCTCTGTTGTCTAACGAGGCAGGAGATGAACTGGATTTTCTTGAGGAGTATGAGAAGCAGCAATCAGTCTGCCTCGTGTCTGTCTCATCACAAATCCCTGTGCCTTTTATGAGTTGTTGCATGACCGTTTGCCATGAAGTAGAAAAAGCAATGACTTTAAGCACAAGCTTTTCAAGGTATAACTGCACTAACTGCTCTACAACAAATAGTTTATGTTGCCTGTGCAAACTCGGGAATTTGGATGCTGCACTTAGCCTAAGTAGTGAAGCAGCAAGGGATTTTTAAATTTTTTTTTTTAAACAAATATTTGTTTCAATTCAATTGACTTTAGATGATTCAGCGGAACTATTTATTAGTTATTACAGCACTTAGAATAGATTTTATTAAAGTTTTGGCCTTAACAATGAAACTCATTAATCAATGTGAAAGATCCACTGTTGTACATAAAATAGGAACCTCTCACTGAAATGATGGAAACTGGATATGTCAGAGGGGAAAAAAAAAAAAAAATCCAACACATAAATTAGGCTTAAAATTTGATTGATCTGAAAATTGCTATTCACTGAGGAAATTCTTCTGGACTAGATAATATTTAAAAAAAAATATAAATCTATCAATTCAGAATTAAGAGCTTTTGGAAACAAATGTCAGTAGTTTAACTGAACTCAAACCCAATACAGTTAATTTAGAATGCAATATCATTATATGTATATATATATAAAAATTTTATTTTAAAAAATATTTTTTGATACAGAAAATTCCATGCATTGATAGCAATTTATGAAAATGTGTACTACTATCTCCATGTTATCAATATGTAAGGAAAATCTAAAACATTTTAAATCCCTTCCTTAAAGAGACAAAGAAATTCAGGGGCAGGAGAAAAGACAGATCTTTGAACACAGCACACATTCCCTTGAGAAACACAACTACAGTTTTATTCCCAAAGCTGTACAGATGAAACAGTAAAATCTAAGTGCTAGGGCTGATCTTCAGTAATATCTAGTCATCTATCATATTAATTAGATTAATGTGACCTGACCAGAAAGACATCTCTATCGTATGTGAAAACACTAAAGGAAGGCTCTTCAGGAGACCAGGTGAGTTTGAAACATGCTTTCCTAGAAATCACTTTTTATCCAACAGGAAAGGTTATATCAGTGGGAAGCAGCACAGGTTACAAGTGTGAAAGATCCACTGTGCTGTTTGGTTCACTTCCAATTTTACCAAAGTTTGTTATTGCACAACTCCAAAATTGTCTGCTTTTTCCTTCAGATGCCTGAAGTGCTACAGCTTATGTTTTCTGTATCTGTGGCTGTTGCACTGGGTGCTTGATTTTGATGTCTTTAAATTCACCTCATTCTCTTTGGCCAACTACAATGAAAGAATTAGCAGAAGAAGGTAAACAGTTATTTCTGGAGGGACGTGCCCACTTCCACATCGCTTATTCAAGCCCACTTTCACATGACTTATTCAAGAAGTTCTTTATTGTGTTCTTACAAAACAATTATCCCTGAAGTGAACAAAAAACCTGTCTTCGCTCCTTGTGTTATGCCCTCTGGTACTGTGATGCTTTCATTTAGAAATGGTCTGCCAGATATTGCCACTCACAAAGCTACAACGTTTCATCTTGTTTTATGACAGATGTGAATTTTGCCTAAGTCTAACTCAACAACACTTTTTGATTCTGCTTCACACTGCAGATTTATCTCTAACTTTGAGTTTTCTTTCACCCCAGATCACTTTCAATAACCCACCATTTCAGGATTTTTTTTACCTTCCTACCTTTGCTACTCAACATTAATTATTTTTTCTCTAGTGGGATTAACTTGCAATTTTCCAGGCTAAACATAATTTTGCTTTAAGCCCACATTCCTAACCTATTCAGGTCCTCTTGCATTATTTCACTGGGGTTGATAACCTTTACTGATTTTGGTACCATCTGCAACTTTCATTAGTATTCTGTTTACTCTTTTCCCCTGGACTAAAATGCAGACATTGAGGCCTGACCTGACTCCTGCAGTACCTGCTAGATACCTCCCAGCAACTTTCAACTTTGTTTTGCATTACCCATCATTTAGAATCCTCTAGACAGCTCTCAATGCAAGTGACGATAAAAAGATGTTTCTTCAACCTTAGAATATCTATTATAAACAATGGTAAGTAAAACTAAAGCCCCTCAAACCCTAATAAAATAGTAGACTTTCTCTTCCACATGGCTCACTAGAATATCTATTGCTTTGGCTCTTTAAGGAAATTCTAAACAGTAATCCTCTTTCTGACTGGAAAATGAACATTATCTGAGTTCTTATCAAATTGTTCTGAAATGTGTTATACTGCTGCTTATTTGCAATATCTGTAAATAAAATTTCAGGAGATAAGAATATGGAAAGCTCATGTTTTCCCTTTGCTGAAGGCTCATTTACATTTTTCTGTTGTAGGATGAGTTACGGTTGTGCTGGGACCTCCAGCTTTGGAAGAATTTAAATCAGAGGGGAGTTGCCAAATGTTTCTTGAGGATCTTGTCTTCCTCCAGAAGACAGAGTAGGCAAATTCCCATTTCATATTGCCCTTTGGCTGTACATAGCAATGTCTTGATTACCCTGACAGAACAGTGACTGAGGCATGTAGGGAGCACCTGATGTATGATGTACTGTAATGTATCCTTTCAGGCAATTTGAAGGTCACACACTGGTGAGGGCTACTTCTTGGATCTGCTATGGATTCTCAACACTTCCTACAGGTCTGTACAGTGGTCCTGTACCCTTCTGAGCCTGTGTGTCTCCAGAAATAAGCAGGAGGCCCTCTTCCATTTTGGGAAGTGTGGAGATATCCATGCATCAGAACCAAAGGTGTATGAGCTTTTCCTTTATGCCAGAGCCAAATACCAGGCAAGGTGGATTACGGACAAATCTAGATCAAACCAGCATTTTCTAGAGACTTGCTGCTGCTGCTCAGGGTTACCTTCCAACTTTCCAGAGATCTCTTTATTCTCAGCATACCCTCATATTGCACTATCAGGATACAGCAGCAAGATGAAATGGTTTAGGGATCCTTTTAATCCATGCTTTCTCTTCCCATGTAGAAATATACTTCAGAAAATAGTATCCTTCAGAAACAAAGCCATCTGTATTGTCTTGGACTGAAATGATCAGGTTTTGTGCAGGACAGAATGATAATCCCCTAGGATGGCCTCAGTCTTTACCACAGCCTAGTTTAGCTTAACCTTTTTAAGGTGTTTAAGCCTGTGTGAAACAAGAAGTTGCCTTCTCAAAACAGAGCTTTGATCAAAAAAAGTTCAAATCTTTTGGGAGATCTGGTTGAAAATGAAGGAGAGTTAATAGAGCATGGCATTAGTCTCCTGCTGAAAATTTCTCTTCATACTCCCCATAATACTAGACCAGCTGGACGTTGCTGCAGATGCTCTCAGGAACAACTTAGTGGAAAGATGACATTTATAACCACTGTCTAATGGGTGGTATCTCACTGGCTCCTTTGCAGGAATGCCAGTTAAGAATCATTGTGGCAGCAACTTCAGTGCAACCTTGGTATTTGTAAAAAGCCAGAGTGCTGGTGGCTTTGCCAGAGATGGTGAAAGCAGTTAATCTATTTAGAGGTATCCCTGTCTTCCTGACTGCTTGGCTAATAGTCTGGACTGCTTTTTAATATGCTAAAAATTGTCATATTGGGATGCACATCTGGTAACTGTATAGACTAAAGAAATAGGGTACAGTGACATATACCTAACTAGAGACTTTGGTAGAAGAGGCTTCTTCTCCTGCCTCATGCAGGTACACCAGTGCCCCCTGGCTTGCTATCGTGGTTTCGACGCACCAGAATGACAGAAGATGTCCCTTCCCTCTCCCCTCTAAGAAAAAAAAAAGAGGAGAGGAGGAGATTAGAGAGATTGACGAGTTTAGAAAAATCTAGTTAAAATATAAATAATAATAAAATAATAACCACATCAAGCTCCCAGAATGACAGCCACGTCTCCAGCAGGCATTTGCAAAAGTTTCAGTCTGGACGTGGTGATGGGCAGGAGCTGTATTCCAGATCTGGTATCTCACATCAGCAATCCCGAGGTACAGCCTCCAGTTATACCCTTTTTGTCTATAGCTGGTTAACCCTAAGAAAACTTTTTCTGTAATATACTGAGTGATACTTGTATAGATACATAAAATGGGTGTGAATCTATGGTGATACAAGCTTCAGTCATGGTACATATTATCTGAAGTACGTATGGTCTGAAGAGCGTTTGTTCACGTAGCTCACATTAGAGTTGTGTTTCAGTGATGGCTCTTTGTTTTCTCGGTTCCTTACCCCAGAAGGTGGATATAAGCGTATAAATCTGTGCATGGGAGGGTTATTTAGAGCAGGTACTTGTGTACTTCCACCATGCCCATGGGACCAGAAGCTCTCTAACCTCATTAATCAAATGGCGTATAGGGATTATGTGCCTCTCAGCAGGGCTTTTAGCTTGGTTGCTTCCCCTTGCTGATATGGCTGTACAGCTTCCAAAGAGGTGGCTTTGAACCCACTGTCCTAAGGGGAAGCTAAGATCGTGCTGTTACCCACCAGCATAACACACTCTTAATATAGACCATTATATCAAAAGTAAGGGTTTTAAGGTAATGGGGACTATTCCCTTTGGAAATAACGGTTACGATCAGTCTGTAAAAATCAATAGTTTTGAAAGAGTCGACTAGTGCTTTTTCCAGGATGCCACACCTAAACACAGCAAAACCAAATTAATCGCTGGTATATCCAGTGTGACTGGGAGAATTATACTAGAGATTAATTTTGCTTCTGTGCATTTAACAGAAATTCAAGAAAAAATGCTTTGGAGAGACAGCCCTGGGTTTTTTCATTTATTTTTTTTTTTATTCCTGTCTCCTCTTTACATTGTAGAAATGATGAGGAAATTGCTCCTGTGCTATTATGCAAAACCTTATTTGTCAATCTCTTCAAAAAATCAGGAAACATTCCAGAAAGCCAGGGAGGAAGTTCATATGAGCTTTAGCTAATCTGCAGAAAATCCAGCCTACATGACTCCCCTGTCACTGCTGCTCCTTTCATCTATTCTTTATAAGGAATCTATTGAACTTTAATTAATATGAAAAATTCAGGTTTTCATCTGATTTAAATGTGACTGACATCATGCTGCTACTAAAAGTGGAACAAAGTCCGAGTGTGATGAAAACAATGCTGAATATCTGGATTCAAGAGGGAATCTCGGAGCCCACAGAAAGCGTAATCTTACAAATCTGTAATGCCGTATAACAGATAAGTAGGGGAATGCCAGAAACTCATTTATATAGATGCCTGTGATAAGGATAAGAGAGTGACACATGAGATATCTATATTATCCTCAGCCTGGAAAGTTTTCTGAGAGCTAATCCGGTTTTTTCTAGTCAGGTTGCTAGTTAAAGGCCAGAATATGAATTAATCCTGTCCGAATTCAGAATAGAGAACAGAAATTCCATTCAATACAATGAAGTACATATATCTGTCTTTGAGGGTGAGCAGCATGGGGAAATAATAGATTTTGAGCACCAGGTAGAATAAAGCCACAGTGTCTGTGTTTATAAATGCTGCACTGCCTCTGTTTTGATGTAATGAGTTTGCAAACTCCAAAATATGCTTGCCGTGCAATGAATTTGACCAGATGAATGACTTACCATCTACAGGAAAACACTGAACATTAGAATTATCTCTTCAGAAATCAGGTTTCTCAATCAGGGCGACAGGTATGTGCCTGTGTCTCCACAGAGACCATGTTTGAAAATCAGAAATGATAAAAACTCTTCTGATTTTTGTCCTAAATGGGTAAACACCTCAAATTTAATTGCCTCTTCAACCTATAAGGATTTGAATCATTCAAAAGTGACCTAACCCTCTTTTGATAACATTCAACAACAACAAAAAAAATACACCCAAAACTCTTGTGTGACTGCACCTTACACGGACATCTCCAAGTGAGCTTGAATCTGACAGCTGTGGATGGCAGGACACACAGCTTTTCCAGCATACACATCCCATGTCTTGCAGGACCATACATCTCACAAGAAGCCCTTGCTACCATGGAGACACAGCTACAATGATGTCAATTTAGGTATATCTACACGGGATAGCCACCCACCTCCAGATTGCAATGTAGATAGAAACACGTACATCAAAAGACCGTTAGACTTATTTCCTTGGACACCTGTAGATTTCTCCCTGTATTAAGTTCCATATACCTATTTCTACAAGAATAGCTGCTGTTACGGTTGGCTGAAGCCAGAGAGATGTCTGTGGAAAAATAAGTGTAACAGTAATAAAAGAAGACCAGTGTTTAAAGTGAGCAACTGAAATCTACATCTAAGCTTTCCAAGAAGTAAACTGACTTTTCAGTTTTGTTGTATGGTTTGAATTTCACAGCTGTGTATAATTTTGTTGGAAAGAAAGTAGTACTAATTGGTCTCAAGATATCAGTGGTGGTCTCTGTAGCATTATGGTATTTCCTCCTTAGGCTGCCTGACCTGTTTCCCTGAAATGGAGTTGAAAAGAAAACAAGGTTTATTTCCACAATCTTCTTTACTTGCTAACTTCTGCAATCATATTAGGAGCCTTTAAACCAAGATCTTCAGCCTGCTCTCAGTATAAAAAGCTAAATCTTGATCTAAATCTTTGGATGCACCATTAGTGTTTCCAAGGCAGATCTCATTACTTCACTGGGATCTGAGAGCATTTTAAAGGGAAAAAAAAAAAATAGCTTGTGCAAAGTGCTTTCCTAGAGCTTTGCAATTTCAAAGAAGGCTGAAACCTCCCACATCCCCCAGATTTTAGCAACAGAGAGAAAGGTTAATGCTCACATAGATCTAATGCTCAGCTTCAATCCAGTTTCATGCTAAAGCCAAGAGTCTTTCAGAATCAGTGATTTATCTCTGGATTGCCCATTTGGAGCAAGATGTTAAGAAGCATTGGTCTACCTGTCCCCAGCAAGATCAACACTAAAGTTTCCTTATATTTGAACTTGAGCTGAGTTTCACAAAGAATTCTGAAAAAATCTCATGCTGAATTAAAAATGTAGAAATATATACAGTATAATTTTAACATCATGATCCAAGACGACAAGAAGAATAATGAAAGCCTTGGTGTGTCAGTGGGCAGTTCCAGGCAATATTTTCTCAACATAAAGGTCTTAAATCAAAAAAACTTGGTTGGAGAACATCAGTGTCTCAGGGTTTACCATACTTGATTTATCCCTGTCATTTTTGCAAAAGAACATTTTATATGTTTTAAATATTGTTTATTATGTTATTAATTATGTTATTATATTAAATTATGTTATTTAATGTTTGAATGTTGATTCAGGATACTCCATGGAAAAGCACTCCTGGATAAATTGCCTACAGGTTGTCTAAGGAGGATATCGGGTTTGGGTGAGCTGGAGTTATCGTCTTCAAGGTGTTAATTTTAAAGCATCTTAGAACAACTCAAAGGATGATCCAAAGGAATCCTGTAGATAACATAAACAGACAGAACCAGATCTTCAGTGTACCACTGTGGTCCTCCTGACAAACAATGCAAAGCAAGACAAACTATCTTAGTCTTCACTTATAAAGTTACAAAATTGGCTTGCTTAGAAAAGTAAGAGTCTGTACTGGGGAGAGAAGGATTCAAGGAACCTGCAGGTCTCCTTAGAAACATACAGGTCATCTGTGGCAGAACCTACAGTGTGGGGAGGATGGAGGTTTGGTGGCAAGAACAGGATACCTTCACACCGTATGACAGCCACAGATAGGAAAGAGGAAGAGGAGGCTGAGGGGAGNAATTCTGTGCTTCTGTAAATGCTAACTGAGGATTTGAGGACCTTGAAAATATATGAGACAATCCTTCATCATATTGGAGGTAGGTATCATCTTACTTTTACGCTGTGTGTTGCTGGCCACACACTGCTCTATATAATGACTCTGGTTTTATCAAGAGTGTGAATAACGGTGTATGACTTTTTGAATTTAGATTACTGTCCGTACCAGTATTTTACTGAAAGGCCAAAGGTAGTGCCCCACACATTAAACAAAGAGAGATCTCAGCATAAATTCACAAGATGGAGTGGAAGGTAAAATACTGGCTGTCAGGCCAGCGGGAGAGCAGGGATTATAACGAGCAGTTCAGTTCCCTGTCTAGTGGCCCACTTGTGAGACTACATTTCTTTCCCTAAGCTTGTAACTGAATGTGATATCCAGCAAGTACAGCACAAGGCTGGTTGTTGTCTTGCCAAGTCCTTTAGGATTGTTTCTCTTATCTGACAACTGTGCCTACACATTTTGCAAGTGATGATGGATGCCTGTGTATGCTGTGTTTTGTAGATTTATTTAATTCACCTCTTGTTATTACTGAAAGCATAATAGGGCTTTAGCAAAAATAAAACATCTGTGCTCTTTGACAGAGCAACTTAAAGAGAAAGAAGAAAGCTTTCAAGGCATGAAACATACAAGAGAATTAATTGAAACAGGTGTTTGCAGCTAAATGGTACTTTTTAAGCTTTAGCATTTCATAGATCTGTAGGAAATTTTACCTCACTGCAGTTTTAGACATGCTTCAGAAAGCTCAACCAGGGGCTTTAGGTGTAAGTCTGTGCTGGAATTTAGGAACCTGTTCATAATTTTCCGATGTTTGATCTGACAGTATGGGAAATAGTTAGACCACACTATTCACAAACAGAAATTGCACAAAATCCTCTTGTATTCTGTAATTGTGTTAAGTGCCATACACTCCAGCAAATTTCTCTCTGCAATGGATATGAACATAAACTCTTTTTATCCATCCTGCTGCCTAAACAGTTAGATATTTCCTTGTGTGCTCTAAGGGCACACAGCAAAGACATGTTGTTACAGAATGCTATTTGCATCTCTTATCTTTAATTATGAACTTTATAATGCAGGTCAAAAGATGGTTGTTGCTATCACTTGGCAATATTGAACATTACAAACCATGTGTGAACATAATATAAGAATAAATACATTTAAACTAGAAAGAAATGCAAAGGTGTAACTATGAAAGCAGCCTGTCTGAGAATCTAAACAACGAGAGGTGGAATAAGAAACTTAACTTGTTTGAAGATGGAGCTTGATAGATTTATGAATGGGATTATTTGACAGGGTCACCTAAAGCCATAAGGGATTGTTTTCAATGATGCAGTTTACTGTTTTCTTTCTATTACTGCAAGGACAGTCTAGCCAGCAGTGCACAGAATAAGGCTCCAATTCATTTGGTTTCAAGCATCACTCAATGTCTGAGAGCTAGAACAATCAGAAGGGACACATTAAACAAGTTACAAGACATAAGGTCACCATTTATGATATATAAAGTAGATTTAATAAAATGGCACCAGGCAAGCTATTCTAAAACTGTTACTGTTGTTGATTACTTCTTGTTATGTTGCATCTCAGTTTTGTGTGTCCAGCTTGATATACTAAGTGAAAATATTTGTTATCCCGAAATCCCTCCAGGGTTGGACAATTAAGATCGAACAATCAAAAATAAATGTTCATATTTGTAGCCTTCTTCGGAGCTGCAGATGTCCTTACAATTACTTAAGAGACACAACCAATCCTGCAAATAAAACTAGCTGCAACAAACTCCTAAAGGCAAGAAGAAGAGGTTAAAAAGAAAATCCAACCTAATAAGCTGTGTTTCAAGCCAAATCCCCCTCCCTGGATGCCTTTGGACAGAGATGAGTTCTGCAGCTGCCTCAGTTATCCCTGGTCTGGGGAACGTGCCAGAGCTCAGGAGCCAAGGGAGGTGTCCTGCCAACCCTCCCCAGGCTGAAGGAGCTTCAGCAGACTCTTCATTTCAGGTGGGGAAGAGCGGCACTTGGGACCAGGCTGTAAAGGTCAAGTCAACAGCGAAGGTTAAGTCCGGTGTCTTTCTGACAATCTGAGAAGCAAAAGCCTGTGTGAGAAGATAGGCCTTTGACATACCCTGGAAAGCCAGTTCTTTAGCTGATATAAGTCTGCTGAGTTGCGTCGATGTCAGTGGGGTTATTTCTGTCAGCTGAGCATTGGTCCAGTATGAGCAGCAAATTGCTCTGCTAGGCAGAAGGGGGAAAAAAAAGTTCCTTATCTGACTTGGGCTAAAAATCTCCTACAATTAGCTCCTTCTCATCAAAATCTGGAGGCAATTAGCTCAGGGAAAGTAAATCTACAGCAAAGACAATGCACACAGAGAGGCAGTGAAATGAGAATTGGGATCCAAGCCACAGCCAGACTCACACGGCTTCGCGAAAACTCAAGTTGAATTGGACCAGAAAGGAACTGGAAGCAGCTGTGACCAGAGGTAGAAAAGACTCCCTGAAAGATATATGAATGTGTCAACAGTCAGTATCATTAGGTAACAGATGTGGTTTGCAAGCCTCTCTGCTGCTGTGCTAATCAGGCCCACACAAGTAGGACAAATAGAGGGGTGGTACAGGTCTTAGGAATCAACCTGAAATAGAACCCCTCGCTGAGCAGGGGCAGCCGCAAAAGGGGGGCTGAAGAAGGAGACTTCTCATAGTTTGCCAATGGTCGATAGAAGAGACTTTATCCTGGAATCACAGCACTCATTTGCAGCTGGGCAAAGTTCAACTTCAATCTGCATTATTTTCTGAATTTTAAATACCCAGGTATGTATCTTACGTTGTTTCAGCACAGATAATGATATAGGAATTTATTTGTAAAATAACAGGATGGACAATGCAAAGTCTAGCTGAAAACAGAATCTACGTCTAGGGTTTTGACTTTCTCAGTGGTCATGCCGGCAAATAAGTCTTTTTAAATAACTGAACCAGCAGCTGCCTTCCCAATTATTAATTGGCATCCGTACAGCTGATGGTATTGCATAAGATCTTTTTTTCAAAGAGAATGCAAAGTTCAATCGAGAATGATCTTTTGGGTGCACTTAGGGTGTTCTTTCATGGTGTATAAGATTGCTTTAATCTGTTTGAGGAACTGGATAACTTTAAAAGCACTATTCAAGGAGGACTGATAGATAATGCAGTGGTTTAATTCCACAATTTGCTGATCCAGCCAAACTCTATTGCTATTAGAACAGGAAAAGGCAAATTAATTGAAGGCAAGAAGACTATACCTGGTTTAGCTCTGTATTGTTGGGTTTTTAAAGCTATTTCAGGGACAAACTCCAAGCTCACATGGAAATACTCAACATACCATTTTAGAAAATATGTCAGCTGTGTAATTGAATAATGTGGAGTGTATTCATCCTGTCTGTGTACCTGGAGACTCCTAGAAAAAGCATCTGCGGCCTACATGCTGAACAGAAATAATTTATGCTTTTAAAAAACCCAAAGATTGGCATCAAAACTTCCTATTGTCTTTTGTGTTGCCAAATATGCTTTGTGTGCTACTGGCCCCTGGAGCTATAAAAATGTAAGCTACTACCAGAATTATGTTCAATAGCTCCAGCTGGTTGTGTTGTGCCAGGAATACTCCAGTTCAAGGATTTCACAGTGACAGGAAGAGAAGATGTGTTTTCTGAACTTGTCTTTTGTTATTTTAATAAATTACCCAGAAATGCATTTGATTCTTCTCACTTCAGTGATCTTCACCCACAAACACATGAAACTTTCCAAAATTTGATACTTTCATTTTTTTTATTGGATACAAAGTCATGCAGTAGTTTTAGAACCCCACCAAACAAAATAAACTAAGAAAAGTTCATTGCTTGTCAGGGAAGCTGGGTCATGTTCTTATCAATTGCTGTTCCTCACTGGTGCACTACGTGACACAAATAAAGGTCACACAGTACTACAAAGTGGTTATGAGGCTGAAGGCCAGCTGGTTATATTTTTGGTTAGTGGTTTCCAAATATGAATCACCTGTTTTTGCTTTAGCCTGGTTGAGGAAGGAAAAAACCCACAAATTAAACCGAGACAAACAGGTAGCGGAGATATAGGATATAACAGTATATAAGTTTGAGATTTTCCATGGACTGTAACACCATGAATCTACAGATATTTTTTTCCTTTATTTTTTTTTTCCTCTCCTCTAAGGCTCTGTATTGTCAGTTTTGGAGTTATCCAATGGAAGGGCATTTAGAACCCAGAATTCAAAAATTTTCTTACATCACCTAAAAAGACACCTGGAAACTGGGGACGCAGATGCTAAAAATACATTGCTGCCTGTCTCTTCTTGGTTGTAAGAGGACCAATGGATGTCCAGTCTCTTCTAGGAGATTTTTGGTGGACTTCTGAGCTCTGGGTTAACATAAATTGTCATTCCTGTTTATAATCTTAATTAATCTTAGGGGGAATGCTCAGTTGTTGTTAAGAATAAGTCTTCCTCCTCAAATTCATAATGGATGAATTACATACAAGAGAGAGCACCCATTCTTTACAGGTACCTCTATTTGAATTTACATTGAACTGTTTCCTCAGGCAGGAAACGTTTGAAGTAAGGTGCAATATATGCATTCACCCTCCCATTCATCCTCACAAATATGTAGTTACACCTTGCTTGACAACACCTTGCATTTCCAAGCTTTGTGAGTGTAAACCTTGTTCAGGGAGGAAGTTTTTATGGTTACCCAGATTGCAACATATGTTAACAAGAATATAGGGTAATAATTATAAATTGTATTCTACCTTTATGTCTTTACTTTCAAAGTGACAAAGAAAAATGTGATTCAAAGTGCTCTATTTAAAAGGTATTTGTTAGCACTACCTATTCATTGTGCTTTCTTAATAGCAGAATTAGCATTACTATGCTAATCAGGTCCACAGAGTAGAATTTCCTCTAATTAGAGCGAAATTCATCTTCCATGATATTGGCTGTCTAAAATTTAGACATCTCTGTTAGCTAGATTCTTGGTTATCTCTATTGTTGATGGAGAGGAGACAGTTCATCCCAGTGTCTTGGATGGGGATATGTTTCAAAGCCTTATGTTGAGGCTAAATTCTCTGTTTTGGGGACTAGCAGAATCAGAAGGTGTTAGCGATGAGAGGATGAGAGAGGATGTCTCTTTTTTTCCACCAAGCAGGAGTCTCTGCACTGTCTGACCTGCGACTTACTTGGCATTATAAAGGCCAAAGTAATCAAGTTCTCACATAGAAGACCTTGTGAGTCAAAAGCTGTGTGCTTATGAGTCATTAAAGCCCTAGGATCAATAGAAAGTGTGGTTTTAATGAAAATAAGATGCTACAATAAGCAGATTTAGGGTCTCCTTCCTAACATTAGGCACCCTATTTTGAAAATGTTGGCTTTAGCCTCTCATTTTGTGTTTAATCACCTATTTAATACTTCATATGCCTACGTCAAAGAAGTGCTATGAGATTTAATTAATTTTTGTAAAGCTCTTTGAGATCTTTAGATAAGAGGTACTATACTACATAAGTGCCAAGTATTACTACGTTACTGAAGAGACTTATCACAGAAAAGGTTAAGGTCAATTAACATTTTCTTGCCATTTATGCATATATTTTCAGATCACAAAAAGAAACTGGTATCAATTTAGTTAATTTCACTTGTATCCAGTTTCAAATGAGTTATTTATAATTGATTTAAGCTGAAGTCTTACAGATCATCAAAATTGCAATAAATTATATCCCGCTTATAAGCTTCTAACACCCTATGGTTTTAGGCTGCTTTGTTTTAATTGAAATGTAAGTGTTTCAATTACACATTATAATTAAAAGGTTTCAGGATCAAATTATTCATCTTTTTAAAATGGCTCAGGCAAGTAAAAAAAAAAAACAAAACAAAACAAAACAAAAAAACACTAACCCAAACCTTTCCATAGGTTCTTGGAAATGTCTGTAGAGGTAATGATTCTCTGTGTTTTTGAATATCAAATCTACAGCTGAAATGAAGCAGAAAAAAAGTGTTTTCACAAAAGCTGTTGCTTTGCTAGATATCTGAAAAAGGGGCAATTGACTAACCCTAATGAAATTTCTTTTGAAAATCACATTTAATCACTTGGTTAAGGGTACAGATGCACTCACATACACTACTGTAACCTTAAAGGACTCGCACTAATGTTTTTCAGGAAATGTCAAGGCTCAAATCCTACAGAATTTCACCAGGATTTCTGTAACTTTTGAAGGAAGAAGTCACAAGGTTCAAGTTGAGAGACATTTAGCTCAAACTAACCACATTGTAAATCACTTTCATTACACATGGAATATTACCCTTACACTAATTAAAACCATTTGATCTTACCATCATGTTTTAATTAAGATCTTGCTTTACATTCTTGCCATTAGAGCTGCTTGAGTTAAAAAAAAAAAAAAAGAAACAACTTAGTCAAGAACGTTTTCATAAATAAACACAGTTAATCAACACACTGCTTCTAGAGGGGTCACGTTATTTGAGTATTCAGTGAGCTGGATGTTTTGCAACAATGCTTATGAATGTGGAAAGTATCAAGCATAAGTGTTTGAACAGATACGTATTTGTTATTCTCAAATTTATTATTTATTATTCATTCACACCATTCGCAAAAAAAAAAAAATTAGAAAATTCTCGTATAAATTCAGTGTCTAGCCACAGATCTGGATTTTCTTTGAATCATTCTCTGTCTTCTTAAATTGGATTATAATCTCAGAGGATACAAGCATTAGTTTTGTTACTGATTTTACGGGAGCAGGTGTTAATATTTTGTTTAAATTAGAAAAATGATTGAAGTTGGCATTTACTTATGTACCACATGCATCATAAAGAGCAGAAAAACTCATTTAGTCCTGTAAAATGCTGAGATCCCCATATCTTCATTACCTTCACTAGAGAAAACAAATCTCACTGAGTGTACCTTCCAGTAAAAAAACCCCTGGCTTTTACATTAATATTTAATCAGCTCTGGAATAATTGATACTAAAAAAATAATATTAAAATTATCCATGTAATAATTCCTTAATGTTGTTCCTTTGCTCAGACAACCATGGAGATGGAGGCAGATAAAATCTTCAGCTCATGTACTCTGACCCCCAGTACATCAAAAGCCATTTAATTTTGCCTGAATTGAACCAAATTGCAGTTGTTTGACTACCAGAAAGACGTCTATGCTTGACACAAAGGCATCAAGAGACAGAGAAACCAACACTTCCATTGGTAATTTGTTCCAGTGATTAATCTCTTTCACTGTTTGCAGCAGGTATCTGCTTTCCAGTTCAAACTTGGCTTGGTTGGGCATCGCTGTTACAGCTCTCTGCTAGATTAAAGAGCCATTTAAAACCTGTGATTTCCTGCTCCTAGAGGTAGTTATCAAGTAACCTCTCAGCCTTCCTTCAAACCATGGTTGTGCATGTGGAGTTGCTCCAAGGGAAGAGCATGGAGTTAATCGAGATAGGACAGCCACGCACAAATTAACCTGGGAAACTCTCCTATCTCACCTCTGGAAGAAATTACCTTCAATTGGAAACAAAACAGTATTTTCTTGGTGCGAGCAGATTTCCTATGGTTCGAGGAGTTGTGTCCCGCAGTCACAGCCTTTTTGTCAGGGCAAGCAGACTTTTACATGATGCCTATATGTGTGGACTTAGACCAAAGAAATACTCTAAGTTCTAAAAATAGGAAAATTAAAATGTTTTTTTTTTTTTCCCACCATTTAAATAGTTTCTGTGGCTTTGCCTGTACACTGTCCAATTGTTACTAACTTTTTCCTTTTAAAAATATAATAATGAAGCCAACAATATCAAGCAAGATTATTTGGTTATTAATGCCTCATATATAGTTAGTTTCAATCTTTTGCGTGTCCTCGAAGAGTTACGATTGTCCTTAGGACCCGGTAACTTACTAGGACTCTGTATTGAGTTCGTGTTACACTACAATGCCATACAATGTTAGGGTTAGTGTTTTACCAGGGTACAATCCCCAATTCTGTAATGTTCCTCATTTTTATCTGTGCAACTAGCTATACAGATGCAAATATCTTCAGGCATTTTCTTTGAACGGACCCTGCTTGTCAAATTGTTCTGCAGGGTTTCCTTGTCACTATCGTTATCTATCATTCTGCCAATAATTACCCAGTTTTTGGCAGCCGTATCATGTTTACTTCTACATCACTATGGAAACACAGAATTTTCTCAGCCCTAGTATAGATTGCTGCAGAATCCTACTAGAAATACTTTCATAGAGTGAAATGTTTCCTGTAAGTATTTTTTCTAATGTCCAGTTCAATCTTCATTGTTTGACTGATTTTCTGTGAAGCTAGTCTTGTATTATAGTGTCATCTTGCATTTTTCAAAAGAATGAATGTATGGGTATTTATATGCCCATTTGAATACCTCTTATGGACTTTGTCGGAGTTTAGGCACCTAAGTGCTAAAGAGCTACTCAGCCTGTTGTTCAAGACTGTGGGATCACAAAGCAACAACTTCCTTCTTCTCTTCTGGGAATTGTTTTTCTTTTCTGAAGTACAGAGTCAATGTCAGACCCCTCTTCTCTTTCTCTCAGTCATGATGGAGAACTGATCTGCTTAAACTGAGACACTGCTTTGGAGGCATTTCAGTTGGAAGACCAAACCTACTTCAACTAAGGTTCTTCTTTGGATATGCTTCAGTTTATGCACTAAATAACCTTTCTCCTCCAAATGGATGGTCACAACTGACTCAGCAGCTCTCTCTCTCACCAGAAGAAGGCATCCTGACTTTTTTTATCTTTCCACCTCCTCTAGCCTGCTCCCAGCCACACGCTCCAGCTGTTTTCCATATGCAGACTCTGACATTTATCTGAATTCTTGATGAATCAATTCCAGCTATTAAAGAAGAAGAAAACTAGTCCAGCAAAAGTATGAATAAATTCAATTATGTTTTGCAAGCTCATGAAAGGGTCAGAAGAACCCCATAGGACAGAGAAGGGAATGCCTTGCAACAGGAGAAGGTGGGAAGAGGATAAAAGAGGGGAAGGAGGGTCAACACTGCCTCTTTGGGCAACAGAAAGCTGTTAGACTGACTTAGAGGTCCCGTCTGCCTGCCACCTTCTGTAGCACACTTATACAGCTCTCTTCAACCAAGTATTTACTCACTGCCTAAGCCCATCTGAAGTGTTATGTTAGGCAGGTATTGTGAATCTCCATTTGAGGTAATTTTAGGCATTGTATTACCTAATTTGCATACGCAAAGTAATATGTTTCATCTCTTAATTATCCCTTCCAAACTCATAATCTCATCAAAGATGACATTCAAATTTGTAAAAGATATTTTTTGCATTAATTAGTACTGTGTGATATTTCATTCTTTGAATTTTCATCAACTTAATTCCTATTTCTTTTTTTACACATTTTGCATAACTTCATGTCACTCTGACAACCCTGAAGCTTACCAGATCATTCCGTGCATCCTTTCTGGATATTGTCACAGTATTTTTTTCATTCTTCAGATATTTTTAGGATCTATTAAAAATATCCTATTTAGTAAGTCTTATTTCATTGAATAGCTCTAAAGAACTGTAACATGTAAGTTGTCTGAGCCCGTTGACATAAAAAGTATCATATATGTGAGGTGTTATTTTAGGTACCTTTCAATTATTAGTGAATTAAAAAACATTTCATCTTCCTCAAACTGAATCTCCTATGCCTTCATAATATCTTTTCTTTCCCTAAACAACTTCATGTTCTTCTGAATGAATTCCAGTCTGGTTTTAAGACCCTGAAAACTTATCCTGGGGTTGAATACAAACAAGCCTTCAAAATATTCTTGCAACTGAGAGGGAATGGTATTTCTCTTGGGTTTCCATGTGATTAAAAATAGTGACGGGATATCAGACTCTATCTTGTTGTTATCCTATACCTTACAGAAATTATTTTACTTTGAAGGAAGAGTTACAGTGCATCAGATCTATAAAGCATTAAGAAGATTGTTACAACAAAAGAAACTGAGGTAGGATTAGACCGTGAGTAATACCATATTGCACAATATTTCCAAGTTAAGTCATATTACAGTGCGTTGAACTTTTCAGGTCATTGATTTTCTGTACATTCTTGTTAGGATAGTGTAATAACTGGTCAGAAAACCTCAAAACAGAAAAAAAAAATAATGAAAGCAACAAAAGTAACTTAAAAGTGTTTCAATAATTACAGCAATCAGTGGCCCAATGAGCTACAGAACACTTTCATCTTCCTGTGTTTTTCAGAGATCCACTACCTCAGGCTATTAGTAAAAGATGGGTGCAAACAATAGTGCAGTTTTTTCTTAAAAGATCATACAGCAGAGTTTTGAATGACCAGCAGCAGGAAAGCTGGTTATCATAATTTGCAAAGCATAAGTCTTTGCAAAAGAGCAGCTATATTTAAATACAGTAACTTAACCAAGAATATTGGTTTCAAAGGCAAGAAAGTAAAAAGGGTGTCCTTATAGTCCTTGGAGAACTTCAAGCATTACTTCTAAGCCCTTTCTCCCTTTCTACATTCTATCATAGTATAGGAATTCCACAATGATTTATAAAAGGAAGATTTTCAAAGGCATAAATGGGAGTCAGGTGTCCGATTTCCATCAACTCAGGCACCCAACTCCCATTTGTATTTCCAGAAAATCCTCCCTTAGAGACATGAAATATAAAATAGTAAAGTATCTTGTATTCTAAGGCCAGGACCGTTTGCCTTAATTTTTTACATACAGTTCCATTTCAGTTTCTTTTGATTTGATATCAAAGCAAATAGAATTCTGCATTTTAGGAAAGAAAGTCTGGATGATCTAGTATCTTTGACATTGCTAGCTTCTGTGGTTTTCTCGTGCACACAGTGGTATGTTGAATACGAAACCCAGGAATTTAAAGACAATTCTCCCCTTTCAGTTTGTCCTCTTTCATTGGCTTTTTAAAACATATGTGGGTTTAAAAGACATGTAAAACAAACCAGCTGACATAGTTTGGAGTCAACTCCAGGAAAAGATACAGACCAAGAGAATTGATAGCTTGGCCAATATATTAAGATTTAAGCAGATTCTAAAAAATTGGGCAGTGTGTTCTTGTTGCATTTTTATTTTCATAGCAATAAGCTACAATGATATATTTTTTAATTAAATATCAATTTCTTAATTTAAAGACTCTGATTTGTGTTATGTTTAACAAAACACAGGCACTTCAGAGTTTATAAATAAAATGGAAAAGAAAAAAAAATCAGATTAAATTACTTTTACCAGTTTCTTTCCTATTTTGAAGAATTCTGCTAAATGGATTAAAGTGTAGTATGGCTAGGTCCAGAGCAGTTCTCCCACACAGTCAAAGAAAGTGCAAATATCACACTTTTTTTTTTCTTCTTTTTTTTTCTGAGCTGTGTCTTCATTAACAAGTAGAACACCAAAAGTCCACTAAAAATGCTATGTTCAGGCCAGGCGTCCTCTTCACCTTTTGTTTTATGAAATAATTTTTTCCTGCCAAACTGTGCAACAGGTGATCCCAAAATAAAAATGATGCAAAGGTTGGTAGAAAGAATTTAGGCTCTCGTTGCTCTTTGGCTTTAGTTCCCCAATCATTCTGCATTCATTCAGCCATGTCTGGGTTTCCCCTCCATGGAAGGAACCAGCTACCTCCTTCCCAGGTGACATCAAGATACAATTCAGGTGACAGGTCTTTCCAGAGTTCATATCCTGTAGGAATTATGGACAAAATCACACCTTATCTTGCTTCCTCTCCATGCACAGTACTTTAATGTTGCTTCAACAGACTTATACCTCCCTTATGGCTCTTATGCCATATTCAAGGCATACAATCTTGGATCATTTTACAAAAATGCCTCTTTGATGCATTACTACGTGACTCCTTCATTATTTCAGGCGTTTAGAACCGAAAAGAAAAATCATCCTGAACTCCTCACAAACAAATCCAGAATAAGTCTTAAGGCCACAGGCCTGCAATGCTTTCCCAGGACTCAGAAAGTCTGTGGATGTGGAAAGGCTTGAAATCTCAGTCCGTATGACTTTATGACACTGCGATGAGGGTCAGAAGTTTATTCCAGGACCAGATGACTAGCCATGTGGATATAGTCTGGGAAGAAGAGGAGACAGTCCATGTAGCTGATCTAACTGAGCTCACTAACAGATGTAATTCTCCACCCTAAAGGTAGCTGATGCTTACTTGCCCAGACTTGCCTTCATATTTTTTTTTCCTTTTATTTTTTTTTCCTTCTGCCAGAGAATGCAGGAAGAATACTTTTCTCTAGATAATACAGTGACTTGAGTCATCCCTACTATGAAAGCGCCTCAAGTGGAGGAAGGTGCTACAAAAAGTCTTTACTGGGTGAATCAATCGTATCTTCAGTTCAGACAAACGTGATTAATTTGCATGGGCCTGAAAAAGGAAGGAAATCCACTCTGGGACTGAGGAACAGTCAAGATAATACACATATCTGCCTTCGAAGTAGTCTTGATGCTGAAAAATGCTGCATATGTATGTAGGCATGTCCTTTCCTCCTTGGTTTCTCTAAGGGATGAAGAGGCTCCATTTCATCAATATTAGGCCTTTTCCATAAAAGAGGACTTTAAAGAAAATGCAACTGTGGTGTTTGACAAAAGCATATTTTACCTTTGAAATATTACACAAACAATTTTATTTGTCACCCAGAAGGCCACAGAGTTTGAAAGAGATGGAGCACAAAATCATGTCTTAGCACCTCTTTTGTATGAAATAAAAGTACCGATGGAATAGAAACTCGCTTTAATTCAGGGAGAGAGAGGCATCAACAAGTACAAGAGCAAGACAAGAAATCCCAGTGCTAAAGGTCAAAAGTCCTGAACATGAGGGAATAAACCATCAGATTCAGAAGTATGTTTTAAAAGGAGGAAAGATGCTAACAATCTCCCCCAAAACAATTTGAAATCGATAAAAGTGTCAGACAAAGGATGCAATGGAAGTTACAGTTTTTTATATATTACATTAAAGCAGCAACAAAATCTTAAATTTTAATCCTTTTACAAAACAATACAGAAATTGATTTTTGTAAGAAAAAAAAACCACAGCAAATAATATACCCCCACCCCAGCTGTTTCCTGGTCAAAGAAACAACAGGGGCTCTTACTCTGTAGTACAGTAAATGGCCAACTTCCCAGGGTGGTTTAAGTCCCCTGCAGCCTGCAGTGTCAGCAGAGTTGGTCATTTAGGAATCAGTGGGGTTTTGTTAGAAGTTTGTTTGTCTTTCAATGAAACCACCCACCTTGCAGTTGAATTGTTTGAGCTATAAATAGAAGAGCAGTGCACCAAATTCTTTCAGAATGAAACACAAAAAATTATGGTCAGCGGGAAGGGCAAGGAAGAAAAGGTGCAGGTCCATCTTACTGGCAATGAGAGAGAAAGTTTGGGAAATATTCTGTTTATTGTCATGTCGTAGAATATGGTATGGGCAAACATCCAAACAAGCGTTCCTCACTCACCCTGTGTAAAGCCATGTTTGGATGATGGGAGCTCTAAAGAACCTGACTTCCTTCCTTCCTTCCTTCCATGTTAATGAGTTGGCCTGAGCCATAAAGGGTAATTCTATTGAGTCTTGAAAATATAGGTATTTGAACTCTTACCAAGGGAGTATGTTGCCATCTACATAAAAACTCCACAAAAAAATCCTTTGTTTCTAACAAGGCAATGAGTTCTGCTGGCCAATCATGCTCTTTCTGCTGTTTATTTAAACAGGAGTGCTTCTTTCCGTTCATTTCACACTGCTTGCCTTTCAATTTCACAGTGCCTTCTAGTCGAGTTTGTAAAGTTGCCACTATGGAGCCCTGCTCTAAGTCTTTCCATGGAAAGACAACAGGAAATGTTCACAGAATTCACACTCTTTTCCCACAGCAACATATCCTGGCAGATGTGTTAGTTACCATAGCAACAATTAAGACTAGCTCTTTTTTTTCTTTTTTTAAATAATAAGAACAATCAGTAGTGGCTGAATTTTTTTTAAATAAAACTGTGTCTCAGATTTAAATTATGAAATGTAAAGATCTTCCTAATGATTTGTACTTGCTAATATTTCAAAGGGTGTAAGACAAGGAACAGTCATCTGTGCGACTTGGATGATCTGTACCTTTTTGTTCTCTCTCAGATGGGGGATTACATGACATTGGCCTGCTTCTGCTGATGTGAAGTGGGAGAGCTGGGAAGGGAGCAGGCTGATCTCATGCACAGAAATTAGGGAAAAAGAAGCCTGTTAGTGTCAATGCTCCAGAGCATTCAAATGAAGTTTGAAAACTCAAGAGCTGTTCTCTGGGTTGGAAAGGTGGTTACATATATGTGTATATATATATTCTATAGATATATATAGAATATGGATATCTACCTAAAGTATATCTAGTGTACTAAATATCCTTCTCTGGACATACTCAAAACCCACCTGGGTGCCTTCCTGTCCAGTCTGCTCTAGGTGACCCTGCTATGGCAGGAGGGTTGGACTAGATCTCCAAAGGTCTCTTGCAACCCCTACAATTCTGTCATTTCTGAAATGCCTATATATTTAGTATCTAAAACTTCATCTACCCCCACAGCCATCTTTAAAAGTCTTTGTGTTGTAAAGTTGTTAAACCACACATCAATGAGAGCAATGTAAATTTGGATTGCTGCACTGGGGTCCATGAAGTTATTTCAGGTTTGTACTACTGTAAGTAGAAAACAATTGAAAGGTAATTTTATTTTATTAAAAGTTATTGTTCTGGAAAGAGACAATGGTGATCAATTAAAAAAGAAGAATTTAAAGGCTGTGAGCTGAATCAAGAAACCAGGCGTGTATCAATGCGTTGAACAGGAGTACAAATAAACAACTCCACTCGGGTCACAGATCACAGACCCATTCAGGATAGAAGGGACTCAGGGAGATATCCAGTCCTACCATGTCCCAGTTACTTCAGCGGCTCTTGTATCTGCATCTACAACCTCATTCTTCCTGCCTTTTGCCCTGTCTGCCTTAATCTGTGTACAGGCACACAATGTGACCCAATGTGATGTGGTTTGTCCCCTATTTCCCTACCAGGTAAATTAACGTCGCTTTCCCTATCCCCTCCCACATTCAGCTTAAGGTCCCCAGCAGTTTGGCAAGCTGTTTAGCATGGATGCTCTTGCCTCACTAGTCAAATAGGTCTTATTTTTTTTAGCACTTTGCATTCCTCAAAGAAGAAGACCAGGCATTGCGCCTAAAGAAAAGCTCATTTTCATTTCTTCATTCTGCTGTTTTGCTTAGAAAGAAAGAGACTGACTTGTTAAAACTGTTTCTTGCCGTGCAGCAGAACTGTTGAGAACAACCACAGAGTATTTGTATAGGGCTAATCCTGTGAGCACCTGCATATATGGAAATGTGAATCTATATTGGGATTGTGATGGAGAAGTATAGTCATTAATTAGATGCCACAACTCTTTAGTGCCAGGAAGAACAAGCCATTACTGAATCTGAAGTGATCCTCGTATTTCCTGCAATAACACCATGTGGCTGAAATACTCTGCTTGTATCCAACTAATAGCTTCTGAAAAAAGAAATGACATCTTTTTTAACCTTTCCAAAACACACTCGCTAACATACTCTAATGCCCGAAAGTATATAAGGTCACCCGCAACAGCAGCCTTTACATTTAAAACAGATGTGGCTATATACAGCGGTGAAGGAATGTACTGCTTCGGGTTCTGTGTAACAAGCATCGGTGCTTTACAGCCCTTTGCCATCTTGACACTTGCAGTTTATACACAGTCCTGCTTTAGAGTCAGGTATTCAGCAGGTATTCATAGGGATGATTAAAAAAAAAATTACTTTACACACAGCTGTCAGGGAAGAATGGTGCATAAAGATAACTACCCTGGCCACATTATACTTTGCAGTCTCAGTTCCACTCTTTTTCTTGCTTAATTGCACCAGAGCATGATAGACTGAGGTTTCCAGCACAGCAATATCACCCTTAGTTTGCCAGCTAGTCACTACTGGGTCAGCTGCACTGTGGAGTGAGCAGTTATTCCCCAGCCTCTTCTTGCCCATGTGCTGTGCTACACTGAGGTTAAGTAGGCACTTGCCTTCTTTTATTGTGTGTGCCTGAACCCAGTGTCTGAATAGCCACAGAAGAGACATACAGAGGAAACCCAAGTTATAACCCACGCCTTCAGCCTCTTGGAATTGTAATCTGCAATATATTAAAATTTCCCAGACTATAAGAAAGGGACTCTGTCTTATTGTGTAACACCATAAGAGAACATTTTCAAAGCTTAGCAAAATCATGGTCATACCACCATTTTATACAGTGGTGAAGAAAGATCAATCCTGCTTATTCCAGGTATATTTGCTGCAGGAAAGGAGTAGGGTCTAAGCCTTGGAGGCCCTGTAGAATTGTATTGTCGTGGAGGCAGTACACTGAACGGCCACAGCTCCTCCTCCCTTTGCTGGTTAAAACTAATATCATAAACGAGAGAACAAGGCAGTCAATACAGACCTGAGATGAGAATTGTAAATACATACTGGTGGCAATGGCAATAGATTGGTTTTCTATTATCTCTCTGTGGTGCAGACCAGTTTACTCTCATGAGGACTAAGATATTTTAAAATCTGATTCATGGACTACTCAGCTCCATGTCCTGGTGAAGTATGAAACCCCTAACCAGTGCAGAAAATCAGAGTGGTTTACCACGACATGCTCCTGGCTCTAAGAACCAGACACTCATTCAGCAACTGAGTTGTTTCCTTGTGCAGTGGATGTTACAGAGGTGCCTCTTTCCCATCTATGCATCTGTGAGTCCACACAGTCACTCAGCTCCTTGGTGTGTGTCTGATGATACCAACCTACAAATTCAGATTGGTGCTCAGAGTGATGTAACCTTTTCTGGAAAGACACAATAAAGTTTGGGCCAGCTTTTTGGAAGAAAACTTAAGAGTTATTCTTCAAAGCACTTAAATGTAATATAGCAAAGTAAGACCTGAGAGATTAGCCTGGGGTGCCAAATCTACCTAAGACAAAAAGACAGACATGAAAACTGAAGAGTCATGTTGCCCTTCCTACACAACCTCTAGCAGCTAATTGAGCTGTATATACAAAATCTGCAGTCTAAACATACCTTTAATAACTTGGATAAGGCATAAGGTGCTATGTCTCCTCGGCCCCAAATGAGTTCTTTGTCTCTGAGGTGGCCTGAAAGTGACTGCTAAAATTTACAGCACTGAGACTTGGTTCTGGGTGCTTTATCAATGGCAGAGGAAGTAATTTTGTGTTTAAAGGTAACTTAGTCTGTTTGGATTTCCCTGTGTGCAGCTTTTAGGCTTAATCCATTGAAATGAAGATAAGCAGAATAGAGCAAAAAAGAAGAACAATTAAATTTGCTGGGACAAGGTGAGGGTGAAAATGAAATGAAATATTTGTTAGCTGCTTCTTAAAAGCTTTTAAAGAAAATTAGTTGAAATTCTAAGACAGAAGGAACAAAAACCAAGAAAGCAAAGCAAGCCAAGAAAAGCAACCGGAGAAATGGAGACTGAGCATCATTTTTTCTCTGTCAACTTATTACTGTCTCTCTGTGGCACAAGGACTGAAAGAATAAAAGTAAATGTCAGATGAGTTATGCTGATTTCTGTCTATTGCAGGTATTTTTCTGGTCTTCATTATCATAGTATCATAACACTTTCCTGTCTAACTATTTATTCTCACGACACCTCTCTGAGGTAGGGCACTGCTATTATTTCTATTATACAGCTGGAGTGAGGCTTGGGTAATGGAGCAGATTCTTAGCCAGCATAAATTGTCACAGCTCCATTAACTCAGCTATGAGAGGACTTCAATAGAGTTCAAGATGTGCCACTAAATGAATCTCCCTTTTTCCTGGAAGCCAGACACCGAGTTCGGAAGCAAACCCTCAGGTTTTCCACGCTCCTAACCACTGCTCTACCCAGAAGACCATCCCACCTCTGTTTGGATAATCCGTGATCTTTGGGCCAAGCCCTGCTGGCTTTATTCTTGCAAGAAAAGTCAATGAAGTCTACATGGTATTGTTCACGTCAAGCCTGCAGGACGCAACTCATTGGGCGGTACAGATTAGGCATTACAGAAAGGCTGAAAGTATAGGTACACACCGCACACGCCTACGTATCTGATGTTAGAGAATTAAAAGAATGAAGCTTACATGGAGCTGTCAAGCAGCAGTCAGTGTGGGATGGAAAATATAAGGAGCACAAAGAAGTGCGCAAACACACAGAGATTCTGATGTGGAATTAAAACACGATGTACTCAGAAAGTTTGAATAACAGCATACAATATATTTACTTTCCTCAAGCCCAATTCAAACAAATCAACAAGACAAGGAAATTGAAAAGAGAAAAGGTGGTAGGCTGTGTTTCTCGCAATAAAGGTGTCTCAGCTCTAATGAGTCTACAGGATTCGAGCTGGTATCATGAATATCACCGGGAGTGATTATAGCTTGTAAAAGCAGACCAGAAAGAGACATGCCTGTATGTGTCTTGGGCTGTAATTAAAGCCATAAGCCATCGGTAGCAAAGAGGCCAGCTGCAGCCTTTCAAACCTTTCCTACCCTAGCATTAAAAATAGATTGTGGCACAATAATAATAAAAAATTGTGTACCCAAAAGAATTCCAATAAAAAAAAAAATTTGCACATTTGATTACTATAATTGATTTCACTTCTAGATATGAATAAATGACCCAGGCTAAATGCCAGTTCCTTGCAAAGAATTTCATTTAAGCTTCAGTGAATTGAAAGGCTCAACCAGACTCAACATTTCCAACTTCCTAGCAAGTAGCAGAAAATCTACCTGACAGTTGCCATGGAAACACGAACAGGAAGAGCTAACCACCAGCCTATAAATCCACAGAGAAACCTTTCTTAATTGGAAGGCCTTTAACCCACACATTTTTCTCATAGCTGCAGAGCTTATTTCTAAAGAGATTATTAAATTCCTCAATTGACTTATGAAGGATGCTTCCCACTATATTACTGTGCTCTGGGTTGCTCATTCTTTATATCTGTTTCCAAAATTACAAAGCAGAGCAAGGATGATAAAAGTTAACACAGATGTTTCAATGAAAAATCTATATGATGTTCTGAAAATAACTTCAGTGGCAATGTTCTACTAAAAAAAAAAAAAAACACAACAAAAAAAGCCCACAAAAAAAAAAAAAAAAAAAGAAAACCAAACCAGTTCAAGCATTGAAATGGCATTAAAGAGATCAGATATCCCAACGTTCTTTGCTTTGGTTTCTAGGAAAGATTATTTTTTTCAAATGGAAGATTTTCAGTGGGGAAATATAACTGAAACTGTCTGAGGAATCATTGCTTACGTCTATGAGTGTTAATTACATATGAGTCCACATGCACACACATTTTCTCACACTAGCTGTATATGTGCAATATAGTCTAAATTATAAAGAAAATATGAACCGAGATTTGCTCATACTTACATTTCCTTCAACATTCGCGAGATTTCATCAAAGTTTTGGTGGAGAAACTCATTTAAGGACCCTTTTTTCCACATTAGGTAGTTCCTCTGCCTTTGCTTTCTGCACGGCTGTTTTCCTAACCAGGGGTGGCTGAACTCTTTGAAAGGCTGGCAACTTTGGGGCTGAGACTGTGCCTCATGATATGCATGGGCAGCTCCCACTGTGCTACCCAACAAGCACCACCATGGAGATCTTCACTGAGTGCCTGCCTGTCCACAGTGTTCAGTTTCCTGTGCTTTTCCCCTTCGAATGGATGTTGTTGTGCACGAAGCAACCATGATTGTAGACTTTGATTTTTCATCAGCCAGCTCAGGTACAGTGGAGCTGTCTCATTCCAGAGCTCAGGTCAAACCAAATGTCTATGCACTTACTCAATGCTGTGCCCGTGTTGCTGCACTTGTGAGACCCCGCCTGGAGTATTGTGTCCAGCTCTGGAGTCCTCAAAAGAGAAAGGACATGGAATTGTTGGAACAGGTCCAGAGGAGGACCATGAGGATAATTACAGGAATGGAGCACCTCTCCTATGAAGACAGGCTGAGAGAGCTGGGGCTGTTCAGCATGGAGAAGAGAAGGTTCAGGGAGACCTTAGAGCAGCCTTTCAATATCTGAAGGGAGCTACAGGAGAGCTGGAGGACTCTTTGTCAGGAAGTGTAGTGATAAGATAAGGGGTAATGTTTCTAAATTGGAAGAGGGAAGATTTAGATGAGATATTAGGAAGAGATTTTTTCCTGTGAGGGTGGTGAGACACTGGCACAGGTTGTCCAGAGAAGCTGTGGATGCCCCATCTCTGGAAATGTTCAAGGCCAGGCTGGATGGGGCTTTGAGCAACCTGCTCTGGTGGGAGGTGTCCGTGCCCATGGCAGGGGGCTTGGAACTCAATGATCTTGAAGGTCCCTTCCAACAATATGTACCTTAAAATGTAGGCTACCGGCATCTGGCATATGAGTAAGGCAGTGTAAAGTAAGTGTGGATTTGCCCAGACACACACTTTGTATGGCCACAGTCAGTATTGCAGCACAGGCACGCTGTAAGCAATCTCCATTTTAAAATCACCATCACTTTCTAGAAGTTCAGCAGCCTCATGCAGTTTTCTTCCTCTCCTATCATCTCCTTACTAGACAGAGAATGATCAGATGTAGGTCCAGACAGTTATTTATTGAGTTTTTTCAGGTAGTCAAAGATTTATTTGGTTAAATTTGGTTGTTTCTTCTTTTACCCTGCATTATGATACATTTCAATTCTTTCATTCCTCATCTCTAAATTCTGAGAATAGGAAAAGCACTATGCATGTATTATGTGCCATGGACATATTCCTATTGCAGTCAATGGGAGCACAACTGATTCCTGCTGATTTCAATGGAATTATGATTCTGCTCAGTTCCTGCTTGGAAACAGGGGGGCAGAGAGGTGAAGAAAAGCCATCCTTTCTTTCCTTTTAAAAGGCTGCCTAGAATTTGGATGGAATGTTTAGCCCTTGCTCTTCCAGTAATCTGCATCTTTCTGAAAAGCTAAAGGACTATGGGGTAGGGTTAGCAGTGACGAAGGTTCTTCCAAGTCAGCCCTCATGCAGAAAATACTAGAGTAGCAGTGTGGAATGGGATCCAGAACCATGCCAGAGAGAGATGCAGATGTTCACCTCCTATGCCGTTCCCTGACTCCCCATACAAAGAGAACTCCACTTTGAAGGCTGAAATTCTGGAAGGTTCATCTATTGGGACCATCAGAAGAAGAAGAAGGTGCAATCAGCCCTGGAGTAAGTCTATATCCTCTCACTGGCTCTGTGGACTCAAATTTCAATGATATTTCTTCACTCCAGGTGACCCTCATGTAACTCCTACATTTAACCTGCATATCTGGTAAAAATCTCTTTTTGGAAACTCTCTGCTTTGAGGAGAGTCTCTTTACTCTGAGGGATGGCTTACATCCTCATAATGTTGAGCCTTCACATGGCATGTCAGAACCTATATAGGGGACAAATGTGGGTGCTTCATATAATTTTAAAACAACGGTGGATTCTCACTTCTCTGTTCCCTCTGAGATGGTGCCAGAAGAAAATCGTAGTTATCCAGAAATCAACCAGTGAACTTGGAGGCGGGTGGTGACTGACAGAGCAGAATCTACCCCAGTGAGGCTGGGATAAGAGATACACACAGTACCTAACATTTGGAGGGCAAAACACTACTGCTAAACTGTTTTCATACTTCCTTATCAAAACATTTCAGTTTTAGCTTGCCCTATCTTCCTCCTCATACCTTTCCTAGCCCCGACTCTCTCTGGAATGGTTACAGCTAGCCATAACAAATAATCTGTGCCAGTAGTTTTTATAGTAAGTAAATAGCCAAATAGAGCTGCTTAATGGGAAAAAAATGCCTCTGATTTTCACCTGTGGCAAGTCAGGTTTTGAACGTAGGTTTTATGGGATGAAGGACTGAAACATTACCCTGTTTCCCTGCCTGCCCTAAATTAAACCCTGAACACTTCACATGATGTTACCGCATTACTTACATGAACAGGACCAGCTGAATTTCATTTCTTAGAGCCAAGTAACACTGTATAAATGCTTTGGAGTAAATTAACATAATGAACACTATATTCTATTGCCCGAATTATTGTTTTCCTCCCCTCCCCATATCATTGTTAGTATTAGAATTGTTATCTGACTGTGAGAGAATCTCTCGAGGGACAAGCTTGCTTTACTTAACAGCCGCTTCTCCAAGTCCATCAGGCTGGCAACTGCAAGCCTATGATTAGCCTAATAAAAATTAAGGGAAAATAATAAAGTGAATTGAAAATATTAAAGGTGCTGAGAAACACGAACCATAATTGGCTAGCTATACTCCAGTGATGACAGCTAGGAAGCATCCACTCCCTGCGGCATCCTAAAGTGTTTGCAAAGTCTGCAGAATTCTACAGAAAAATCCACAGCTATGTAGTCTCCATGCCTACAGGGATTTGCAATACCCTGGAGACTTTTTAAGGGATTTTTAAAGTGACTTAACTTTTATTTTTATCGCTCCTTTTTTATTTTTTCCCTTAGCTGTCTGTCTTGTTTTCAAATCCGGGTGGCATGTTCAGCAGATTGTTGTTTTCTGTTGCTTTCTGCACACCTGTTTTCTGCTGCAGAGGATACAGGGGCTTCAGAAACCTTAAAGAAGACAAGATTTCTGTTCCAAGGAGCTTGCCCACAAAGACCTAGACACCCTGGAAGTGTTCATCCTCAGCTGTGCATGCAGTGGAGGGTCTTGATATTTCCTAGGCTATCTCCAAGTCACAAAAGCCAGTGAATTATTTATCTTGCAGCTGTTATTGAAGGAAAAGAATGTCCATAAACTCCTTTGGACCACATATAGTTTCTTGGCTTATATCCACTTCTGTGGAACTTGTACTGTCAAGATCTTCTGTAGGTTGTTTTAAGAAAATTTAGTTCACCAGTTAACATATAGTGGTAATCTCCATTTTGCCCCAGATTAGTAAGGAAGCCCAAGCAGCTTCATATTTTCTCTGTGAATCTGAAGAACAAAAATTCTGTGTTAGATGCTCTTTGATGGCAGGGGCTAAAATCTCAGTGTTTGCTCTCCTTCCTCTAGTCCTGAGCCGCCAGCAGAAATTTCTTAAAGCAGAGGAATATGGGATACATGATTGATAAACAGGAGACCATAGCCTTGGAGGTCTCTAAACCCAGCTCAAAACCCATCACTGAATTATCTGAGAGAGGAATTCTGCTGTCTTTTTAGGATTAGGCAGTTTTTGAGTTCTTGATTGGAGGTGCACTGGCCATTAGTCCTCAAGAAAGGATGGGACTGGGTCAGGCTAGAATGACTGAGCTGTATGATTGGACTACGAACTTTCCCTAAATCTTCACCTAACAGAAATATCGTAGTCCTAAGTCTACTGTAATTCATCCACTGAGAAGAAAAGCAGTGGAGCACTGGAAGATTATGGCTAGTCCAACACTGTCTACACTTTCATCCTGCCCTCCAAACTCCTTGTGCTGCAGGAGAATGGAGCAGTTAGCAGCATCCCTATGTCTATATACATATATATATGTATATATATACATATATATATATATATATATAAAGACCAAACAACAAACCACCTTCTACAGGAAAGTAATTTTCCTGTGTTCATTTTAACCTGAAGTTCAGCCACGTTGTCATATTTCAATAGCTCCAAGTGGACCAAATAGAATTTCTATTTGTGTGTAAGTAACAACATGGGAAAGGTTTACAGTGGCAATCGTTAAAGGAATGAAGAAAATGTTGAAAAATAAGAAGATGGAAGAGTAACATGATATACCTATTGGCAATTATCTATGATACCTATTTTTTGTTTCCTGCTGTAAAATATTTGGCTGGATCTCTATCACTTCTTGCACAGAAAAGAGATTGTTATCTACTGGCACTAATTATAATAGTTTTCCTTCAGGCTACTGTTTGAATTGGAGTCCAAGATAGTCACGTTTTTATTACCTGACAGGTGACTTCCACAATGAGTTTACATTTCTTTCTCTTCTCAACTACAGTTCGGCTTTGTTTGATATTTTCAGTGCCATTTAATACATCCTGCTGCAAACTCCAAGAAAACGCAGAAAGGTTTCTGGACTTGGTCTTTAAATATTTCCCTCCTGTCAACAAGGTTAGATGCAAGGCTCTAGGAAAGAAGTTGAAAGGAAGCAGAGCAATTTTACAGGAGTTAATTTTCAGTTCACAATAGGATAATTTAAAAGCTGCTAATATGAAGAAATATGAGATATTAATGAGAAAATCACTCCAGAGAAGGCAGATGGACTATGAGAACAGAAACATTGACTAGTAATCATTTCATGTTAGCAAATTTAGTGAGGCTTTTTAAATCCAAAGTTCAGTGAAATGAACTAAAACCAGCACACATGGGAGAACAAGAGAGCATCTTCTCCCAAAGATATAAAAGATGCTGCTGAAGGGTAAGATGCTCCAGTGTGAAAGCACACTACTTGGAGGATGAGATGGAAAAAACCTCTTTGCTCCTTTTGGATCTCTGTAGCATTCCTCCATTTCATTCCCAGCTTTCTGAACGTTTTCAAGTGATCTATCTGAGGAAATCAATGGCTATTGACAGGCTCTGTAATTACATTTACAAGCTGAGATTCCTAGCCCTTTGCCACTTATTTAAGTGATTACATACCTTCTAACCTGTTTTGCTAATGATCACCAATGTATAGATCTGAGACAAAAATCAAATCACGTCTCAAAACACTCACTTGCATTTCTGCAAAAAGATACTCTGTCTTGCTCTCCTCGTACTGCTATCCTGAAAGAAGAGCTGATGAATACTGCTGGGTGAAAAATGCAGCTGATTGTCACAAACGCTTCTTCCAAATTCATGCTGAATTTGACACGTGGGTTTGGCTGGGATGTAGGAGTTTGAACTGGGTTTACAAATCAGTCCCAGGGAGGGGTGGTCAGGTGTGGTTTTTATAATCTAATAGATCTGTCTGTGCTTGTAATAGGTGTCCAGGAGGATGGAAAACAATATCTAGATTAAAATTTATCACACATTTCCTGTCACTCAGAATATTGCCTGAAGCGCAAGGCAGGGAGGTTGGAACTTGATCTTTAAGGTCCCTTCCAACTCTAATTATTCTATGATTCTATGATCTGTATTTCTTTCTCAGCTGTCCTTGTTGAAACCATTTTGCATTCTTAAGGAAACTTTAAGTATCTCCTTAAACAATGGAAAAAAAAATAAATATTCTAGTTTGGTGATTAAGGCCTGGAACCAGAAGCTGGAACAAAGATTAGGGTTTTTATTCTTTAAAATGTTTAAATTTCATAGACTAAATTAAACAGCTTCAGCAGATACATGCCCAGTATGTCGGAGTTAATGGCTATGTTATACTGTGCTGGAGATCCCTTAAGAAGATTTGGGAGTTGATACCTCCTACAGCTGCCAAAAGCTCTGGCCACTCTGCCTTGGAGAGCAGAATCATCATACACCAATTGTCAGCCTTGCCAATCTAGTTTAGTGCATTTTGTCAAATTAGTGGATAAAATTTACTGGGAAGAAAAAACTTGACAAAAGAAATTGGGTCTCCATTTACTTTTAAAAACTTGATCTGTATTTTGTAGTAGTGTAGTAGTCATTCAAGCCTCTAGGGAAATTTTGTATTTGTTATCAAAAACAAAAAAAAAAGAAGAGAAGAAGG
>VXBW01001018.1:994773-1083536 GCA_013400375.1 Thinocorus orbignyianus
AGGAAAGGAAAGGAAAGGAAAGGAAAGGAAAGGAAAGGAAAGGAAAGGAAAGGAAAGGAAAGGAAAGGAAAGGAAAGGAAAGGATATAAACTCACAATATCAACACATGTTTTATTGACAAAGCTTCCAAAAACCCTTTCAAAATATGGGCATGAAAACTCTTTCCCTGCATGGTCCTCAGGTAAGTCGCCTTTCATATTGATTGTTGCCCTCCTGAAACTCTACCTGAATCCAACAGAAATACACTAAACTCCAAATGCTTTCAGCTCTGAGTCAGTGGAAAGAGTGAAGCCTGTGCAACAGATGATCAGAGAAACACAAATATCCTGAATACCTGGTAGCATCTGCTCTAGGAAATGCTTGGTTCCTGCACTACCTAGCAACTGCTACTAAAGCTCTCTCTGCTTAGTAACTCTTACTACCTGGGAGCATCTGTTGCTCAGTTTGCAGATTGCTGATGCTACTCGCCACAGGTGAAGCTATCATGTAGTGAGAAAAATAAATGATTATATGTTTTGGGGTTTCATTAGGTTTTCCTTGCTTTCCTATGTGTAGGCTTTTGTAGAATTCCAAAGATTGTTTTGGCTTAGTTGTTTTTTTTTCTGTTGGCTTTGTTTTGTGTGTTTTGTTTGTTTTTCTTTTTTTTTTTTTTTTTTTTTAAGAGTGTTGTTATTTTAAACACACAGAATTGCTGTAAACAGATACTAAATGTCTGAGAAAGAAACCAAAATGGTTTCACAAAGCTGGAGGAGTACAAAGCTAATTCCTCTATCTGAAACTTTCCCCATCACAGCCAGTGTATGCTGCCAATAAGTCACAGGTGGCCACAGTCCATAAGCAGGTGAAAGAAATAAAATGTGACATGTTTGATAGCCTTGAGATGTGCAAGCCTAACTGTGTGTGCCTGTACATTTGGCAAGTCTACTTGTCTTTTCAGAGATCTGCAAGACTGAAAAGAAATCCACCTCTGCCATAAACCCGAAAAGAAATATGCTGTTATAAAGGAGGCTCTGTGGGCTCTGCAACTAAGCTCAGTCTTTCATGAATAAGTATTTTGTTCTCTTTTTTCCTCCTGTTGGTGGATGAGACAAGGGAAATGTAGTGGAGTGATAAGGGGGGGTTAGCACCCTGTTCTGATACTTGAACAGATGGTAAAAGAGGATGGTGAGAAGGGACAATTGAAAAAGAGAAATACAGATGGAGACCAAGGGTGAAACTTCACCCCTTCTGAAGTCAGGGGACATTTTACTACCAACTACAGTGAGTGTGAGATTTAACTCCAAATTTTCTGGTGGAGTAAGTCCCTCCCTTAACACCATTAAAGCCGCTATCACAGCTTTAGATTTGTCTCTTGCTTTGAAGCTATATTCTTGTTCTAGGCTCGTTGCCTCCTTCACATCTTTATTTTTCTCTCCCTCTCAGTGTTACCAACCTGCCTCATGTGAAATCATGAAGACTGGTTTACTTGGCTCACTTTCAGTGTGGAAGCGTTTTCAAAGACTTCTTAATGCAGCTTGTTTGAGATGGGATGCATGCAAGAGCAGGTGTCTGCCCTGTGTGCTTGTGCCACTAACCACTTACTTGTTTAATATATTCTTCTTCATTAAATGCTTCTAAGTTGCTGATGGGATCCAGTCTGCGGTGGAAGGCAGCCTTCAGCTGTGCCTGGAGCCAAGCTTGTGTAACCAGCTTCTACATGGAGGTTAAATCTGATCTTAAATGTAGCCTTGGAGGCTATGACTTTAATAGAAAATTAAATGGTCCAGGGACCATTTTGCTGCATTTAGCTGAACTTACTCTTTCTATCTATCTACAACTGGATGGAGTTGAGCAAGCTGCCTATTAAATATTATTCCTGCCTAAGCTAAGCCCTGTACCAAGCCTGGCCTTTTTGGGAGAATGTGATTCGGACTGGTCAGAATCATGCCAGGGACTGTTATGAGAATTTAGCTGGAAGGGTGATGTTTGAAATGTGAGTGCTTGTCTTGCGCACCGCCCTGCTCAGTTTGCTAGTATAGATATAGCCAGAACCTCTCTCTCTTTATGTCATACAGAATTACCTAAGAGAAATGACCTTGTATTGCTTATAACAGTATGAAGAATTGGAAATTTAACTGTCTTTTTCCAAAATAAAAAGAAAGCAGAGAAAAAAAAAAAAGGCAGCAAATTAACAGGTGACAAAAACAAACCACCTTCATTTAGAACGTATGTTCTCTAACCTAAAATGTGTTTTGTTTCAGATTGAGGAAAAAAAAATAAGGTTTTGAATTAACACATTTTATAAAAAACCCCACAGCATTTTGAACAAGTAAAAATAATATTTTATATAGGACTTTAATTCTTTTTAGAACTAAGTCAGACAAACTGAGCAGAATTTATAGACTACTGGACTATACTAAAACTGCATTTTTTTAGTGAAAAAAATTGGACAAAAACTATTCTGCATCTTATGTGCTAAATTATATTGCTTGAAAATCAAAAATGTCAATCTTTTAATAACTTTTTTTTTTTTTACTGTTATACTGTCTGATCAAAGTTGGAGACCATCTCAGATGCAAATTAAAAGTTAATGCTTTTTCTTTTTGTTCATTTGCTTTCTGAATATTTACAGAGTAGCTGCATTTCTTTACATTTCATTGACAAATTGAACTATTTTAAAAGAATAATCCATGAAGAACTTCACATGCTCGAATAGATGCATTTCTTTTACATGCTGCACGCTGTCAGCAGGGTGAAGAAGAGATGGGACACAGTCATTGTGAGCCCATATTTTACTGGTTAGTTCCCATAGTAGGGTGTGTAGTTAGTTATTCCTTTGGAAACTCCCCTTTTTCTCTGGTTAGGTGAAAACTCTTCCTTGCAGCTAGGATATGAGACTTGTGTCATCCTCTGTCTTGTTCTCCTTCAGATCTCCTTTGTCATCTCTTGTTGAAATCCTCCTTCCTGTTCACCTCGTGCATCTACTTCTTGCATATTTTCCTGTTGAATCCCTGTTTTAAGAGTCAGTTTGCATCTCTCACTAAGGTGTTGGCTCAGAGATAATCTCTTGAGTTTCCCTTGAGGTGTTTGGGGTTCTCTTCCAGCTCCTCAAAGATGATATTCTCGTAGATTAGATTGACTACCCCCAGCTTCTCCAACTTGAGTTGCTTTGATACTCACTAATACATAGCTCTGGTCAAGTATGCTCTACCTTATGGCAAAAACAGACAAACAAAAATGCTCTGAAACGAGTGAAGGAGGTGGTTGTTTTTTTCACTGGTTCTCAAGGATGTTTCTCTTCCCCTCTGAATAATTTTGGTTCATGGCCATGCCAGGTTTAACGCAAATGCACAGAGGAGCTCAAAATGGGATGTTAACACTCAACTTGGGGAAAACGTTGACACAGAATCGAATTCCCAAGGGTTTTTCCCTCACAGAAAACACTAACCTGTTAGTCTAGGTGTAAATGTGGATAGTCAACAGCACTTCTTGGCCCTCCCGTATAAGAAACAAAAAGTCACACCACTGTTACACCTATCATAATCATCTACTGGGTCCAGAGCTTCTAAAGAAGTTTATACAAATTAAATAACTGAACTCAGCCATTTCACTTTCTTCTTATTTGTTTGTTTGTTTGTTCTAATTGAATTACATTTTATTTTCCATCATGCATGTTGCAAAGCTATCTACATAATGAGCCCACATACAGCACAACAAGAGGGTGCTTGCCAAATTTCAAAGTCAGATCTGTTGGGAACTTTGTTTATTGCTGTGTACGTGGACAGTAAATATACCTGCTCCTTTGGTATGGAAATCATCTTCAGACTGTACCATCAATATTCATCCCATATCGCACCAATTAACAAACTGTGAATAATTGGGAACTCAACATGAATGCATGAAGGACCACAATCATCTAGGTAGTTACTAATAAGGACATGTTTGAAGTAATCACACACAAATTTAATTTTAATGTGGTTGTGTTTTGTTTTTTTTTTTTTTTTTTTCCCAGAAAGGTGTCTCAATGTTAATGAAACAGTTGAGCCCATATTCTTCCTTTATTTTTTTTAGAAAAGTGTTATTGTTTTAAAAACCTGCCTTTAGCTTTAATTACAAGCACAGATTTTTCAATCAATAAAAGAATGCTTGATACTTTTAGCATGGTGCTCTGTATTTAAAATGGTGTCTAATACCTTTTATAAATCTCAATGTAATCAAAATGATGCTTTGTATTTCAAGTTACACTTTTGCTTAGATAGCATTGCAAAAAGAAAATGGACGAAAATTACTAAACAAACCTAAAACTCTCAAAAAATTGCTTACCTCTGCTATTTCTCTGTATTTTCATTTCACTGGAGCATCTTCTTTGGAATTAGAAAGTGAAAGGATGGAAATAGCATGGAAAGCTATTATTTGCAGCTTTCTTATATTCTGGAAGACAGTCAAGATGTAAGATGGACACAAGATTTATCAATTTTGATACAAGAAGGTCAACCAGCCCAACCTGATGTCACAATTTTCCAGAGCCCTAATTGATGGTCAGTACAGTTCATACTAAAACATGGCTGAAGCAGGTAGTTCTGTTTGATTGCTTCACACAGCATTATCTTCAAAGTATGAGACCTTGTGCACTGAGAATCTTTCTGTATAATAAATATTCAAATGTAGAAATGATTTATCATAGTTATTTAACTAATCAGTATTTCCCGTGTTTAATTGGCTTCACATTTAAGCAAAACACAGGTCCCAGTTCTGGCCTTAAAGCACATATCACCACCTCTCACAGCTTTACCATGAGTCATACAAGATAATTTTACAACGTTTTATTTTAATGGCACAACAGTTGGAATCAAGAGACTGTATGAGAGCTGCAGACTCTGGGGAATTTTTTATGCCTTTTTTCTTCTTTTTTTTTTTTAATAAATCTTTCTATCTTTCTAACTTACAATTTAGGATGTGAAGCATTGATTTTTTTTGATTTATATTTTATTTTTTATTTTCTTTCATTCCTTTATTTTAAACTTTGCCCCTTTTTTGGTACTCCCTGCTCCCCCCGACACCTCCCACCAGTAAGGTGAGGAGAAAAGGGAGAAAAGAAGGGGGAAAATAAACCAAGAAAAAAGCCCTCATGGGTTCAGATAAAGGCATTTTAATAGAAAAGTAATGGAAGAGGAAAATACTACTACTGATATTAATAATGGTAAGAGAATATACAACACCGACACAAGTCACTCTCACCACCCTGTGAATTAGTTCCCGAACCCATCCTGAGCAGTGATCATGGTTTGTCCTCTGGCCACTCCCACATTATGTACTAAGAATGATGCCTATGGTATGGAATATTCCTTTGGCCAGTTTGTCCTGCCTGCTCCCTCTCAGCTTCCATGGGGATCTGAAAAAGTCCCTGACTAACACTTAGCAACAATGAAAGCAGTGTGTGTTATCAGCACTATTCTCATAATAAATTCAAAACACAGCAGCTACTAGAAAGAAAATTAACTCTATCCCAGTTGAAACCAGGACAACTCATTTTACAGAACTCACCTTAAAAAGATAGAGCTCTTCCAATCAGCAGCTGGTCCAATACTGCAGTTTTCTCTGTCGCAGCTTTGGAAAGCAGGAATACAGAGGGGTCTGCTTTTCCAAAACGCCACAGTATTTGATTACTTCTAAATGAGCTTTGAAAGAGCTCACAACAGTCCTTTTTTTTAACAGTGTCAGTTGCTAAGACTTTGCTGTCAAAGATATTTAGTTTATACTGAACTAAATCCACGGCATTGACCTAGAGCTTACAGTACCGTCGTTGGCTTTAGCTGGATATAATTAAGCCAGAACAAATGGGTAAGCTTCATAAATTTGGGGAATATTGTCTTCCCAAGAGAAGTGTAACTTTGGAAACAAGAGAGATTTCACTGGTAACTGAAAAAAAAAGAGGAAGGTTCCTTCTGAAGTTTTTGTTGACTGACTGTAAACTGATTAGTCAGTTGTGTAACTCTAGTACTTTGTCAGGCTGCATTAATGAGATCAGGTGGTGACCAGCATTGAAGTTCCAGAGCTCCTGGCATATGTAGATTTAGACTTAGGGAAAATACTATCAGGATGTGCCAAGCTGCAGAAATACTCAAGGCAGAACGAAAATGTTAAAAGGAAAACAAGCTGCAGCTACTCTAGACAGGCTGACCAGCAGGAGAGGAAACTGGGAAACAGGAGGTCACAGCAAAGTGAGAAATTTGGAAAAGATGCAGCAGAATAAGCAGCCAGAAAATGTCAAATTAAAAAAGGTGCTTGAGAAGTGGGAACATGTACAGACCCAGAGAACACCCAGCATTTGGAAATAAATACATCCGTTTTGCAAGAGTTTTCAACCCAGACTATCAGGAACAAAATAGAAACATCTCACAACTCACTGATCAGGAGAGCAGAGAGTGACAAGTTTTGCAGGGACAGACAGTACCTTTCCATGGGCCAACTTAGTCAGAAAAATAGACAAGTTCTGATGCAAGCCAGGCCTTCTTCCAGGGGACAGAGTAGACAGCAACATGGAGAAGTTCTGCATGGGAATTGTCTGAAAGATGCTGAAGCAAAGAATGAGGGCTTTTTCATTAAAAAATAATGAAATGCTTATAAATGATAAACTAAGCATAGATCCCTTGGAGAAAAAAATGAATGCAAAATGTAAATACATCAAGGAAAGACAAGTATAATTGAGAACGCATAACATGAAACTAATTCTGAGTAAAGGATTACATGATCTGAAGTTTATCTTTAACTGGAACTGATCAAGTCTGTTATAGTTACAGGAATTAAAAAGCAATACTGGGTTTAAAAACATGTTTAGCTTAGGTTTGATTCAGAGAGTGTGCAGATTGAAGAAACCTAGAAAATATAATAATGTAAATATATGAAACAATTATCCAGTCTCAGAAATAATGTGGAATAAATTTGCAGGGACTGCAGCAGAGGATGAGACCCTGCAGAAAATCTTTAAGGCTATCAGAGTAAGATGGCATGGGAATTACAAAATATATCCACTGCATCTTACTCATTTAAATGAGAATTTTCTGTAGCTCATGATGTAGTACTTAGAGGAACCAGATCACAGGCTCTGAATTATGACAACCTGACATGATTCATGATTATGGAGAAGTGTGAAAGACAAAATGATATGTTGAGCCATGGATTGCTGGGTTATGTGATTGAAGGCTCACCCCCACAAATGGGAAGGAATCCAGAGGCACCAGGGCAGGTGGGGAAGCCCCAGCACTCCATCTGTAGAAAGGACTCCCTGCCCTGGCTCCTCTCAGGCTTGTCCACAGAGAACAGCCCCATGGCCTGGAGATGACATCCATCATGAGTCAATGGGAACAGCTTCTGGATCACCTTGCGGATTGGTGGGGTTTACTGCCTCAGGGCATGGAATTCACTACCCAGTGCAGGGGAAGGGCATCTTGGCATTGTGCAAGACATTATGGGATGGAAAACTATGCTTAAATAATGAATTACTGTTTCCAGTAGCATGAGTTTATATTTTTGAGGAGCCTAACACTAAATTATGTCAAGGGCAGAATTAGAGCTGTATTTAACAAACAACAGAACATATTTAACATTTAACATTTAACAAACAGAACAGAAATAACAGAAATGTCTAGGATTGGGATGGTCTGCAGTTTCATAGAAAGGACTTGTGGATGCCCCATCCCTAGAAGTGTTCAAGGTCAGGCTGGAAGGGGTTTTGAGCAACCTGCTCTAGTGGGAAGTGTCCCTGCCCATGGCAGGGGATTGTAACTTGATGATCTTTAAGGTCTCTTCCAACTCTAACCATTCTATGATTCTATGACTTTAAAGTATTAGGAAATAATGGATTCAAAATTTGAATGAGCCACTCAGATATACTTACTAAAATTTCTGGCAAAAGTTATATTTAGAGTGTTTCTAATTAAGTTTATGTGATCTCGAAGATCCATAATTTGTTCTTACAAACTCAGCCTTTAAACACTGCAATGAATGGTCATTTTCCAAAAATCCCCAAGGCTTTTCCTGGTTTCTTTCCACCTACAGCAGGAGGCAGAGCAAGTCTTTTAGATGCCTGTAAAGCCATAGATAGATTCCTGCCAGCTTTGATGCCTATGGGGTGCAGCTGGCAAGTGGAGTGGTACTCCCAGGTTTTGGGAGGGCAATTTCTCTTCTCTCCCAAAAACTACTTGAGTCATCAGCACCTCTTCACTTTCCCGGACAGTGCCAGGAAATGAACCAAGTCCAAGTTTTGAAGGAGGAACCTGCAGAGAGATACCCTGGAAATAAATTAGAAACGTGATTGTGAAGAGCCACTAAATACCAGAGAGGAGTAATGATGGAGAAAGAGTCAGAAGTGGTTCTCGTGAGCCCAACCAGAACCAGCCCCGACAGACTACTGACGACTGCTTGGTCTGTGCTGTAATAAATGGGAATACTGAATAATTACCTGCTATAAAACAACAACAACAACAAAACAAACAAAAAAAAAGAAAAAAAAAAGAAAAAGAGATGTTAAGAATGCAGTGAAATGATATTGTACCTCAGAGCTGACCTGCAGCAAGAGAGATGGTCTTTTGGTGTTACAAAATCAGCAAAAATTGTTCATCTTAAGCAACTTTGACCTGACATGAGTCACTTTTTTTAATCTTAAATGTGATGTAAGTTGCTCCATACTAGGAATACTGGGGATTAATGTAATTTTGAAAACAGATCTTCTAATGGGCAGAAGTGTGTAACCTCAGTCTCCTGGGAAACAAGGCACGGTAACCAGTTTGGGCAACGGGTATGTCTTCTGAGCTGGAATACATTTTGTCATCTTCTAAGGAAAAAAGATGGAATGAAAAATTATGGCAAAAAATGTTAAAAGCATCACCATGATGGTGGTGGGAAACGTTTTAATACTGGGCTAAGACACTGGACTATTAAAGGGAGTGACATATGAAGGTGGGTGGAGGGAGTGGAGCTCTAAAGCCAGTAAATGAGGAAAGATATGCTCTGGGGAGTTTTTTGGATATTTTGTTTTGTTTTGTTGTTGTTGTTTTTGTTGGTTTTTGGTTGGGGCTTTTTTTACAGTGTGAAAGTGAAACAAAGCTGCTATAAATTAGTTGAACAGGCCATTGGTCTCTAGCTGCTCTGTACTTGGCAGAAAATGAAGAGAGAAAACAGTGACAGGGTTTGGCTGTGTTATTTGATGTTGTAATAGCTCAGAATCTTCTTAGCCACAGAAGACCGAACATTAGTCTTATTTTCATTCCTTTTTGTCCTTTCTTGGAGTCTTTACCCCCTGACTGAGATTAAATAGACCATAAACCGGAACAGCCATATGATTCCTCCTCTTGCCCTGCTCCCCTAGAACAAGCCATTCTGAATTAAACGGTACCTACAGCCAAACCACAGCTAGTTTGGATCCTGCAAAAAGAAACTCACCCAAGGTGAAGCCTTTGCAAACCCAAATTGTCACATCAAGCCTATGACTATTTTCTTTCTCCAGCCACCCTTTCATGCTACCGCCGCTCCGTCCCACCCTCTCTCCCCTTGAAAGGCTCAAACAAAAGGGTGGAAGAACCTGTCATTTCTAGAAAACCTGGCAGAAATGTTGAAAGGGGGGAATTCTGGCAGCTCCGGTGCCTCCCACTTCCATCCCTCCCACTTTTGTGTTCCTTTCCTGGCCTGTCAGATCACACAGGAGACAACAACAAAGAAGAAGGAGTTTTCCACCCTCCATGGCACCTTCCCTGTCACCCTTGCAGGAAGAGGTTATTAGAGTGAGAAATCATGCAAACCCAAATCAGCCAAACAAAGCTGTAAAAAGACAACAGAGACAACAGAATGGGGAGGGGGAAGGGTAGGGAGAAGTTAAATAACCTGTTGTCCAAAAGAGAAAAGGAAATAGATAAAATCACAACATAGAGAGAATAAAAAAAGACACAAGCAGGGAGGCAGTTACAAGGCAGAGGTTTGACAAAGAAATCTATAAAGACATATAAAAATCCATTCTCTGTATTTCTAGTCCTATTTTATTTCACTCTGTTTTGAGGACCATACCAAACTCAGTGAATTACTGAGTACCTCAGTCTTTATTTTTTTTTTCCTCTGTAAAGTAAGAATTAGCAGTGGAGGGAGGAAAGAATGAACTGATCTAAATGAGTACTGTGCCTTGGATACAGCTATGCTAATGAATAAAATGAACATAAAATCTTGCATGCAGGTGGAGCAAACACTTGTATTGATATGATTAAATGCTTTACACCTCCCAATACAGGACGGTCATGCAGAGATTTTTTTACTCCGATCTGTGCCTGAGCTGGGCATGGGCATTGCCTTACTGTACCAGTTTGCACAGGGCAGAAATGGTCAATTGTACCCCTACAATTAAACAGCACGGACAGTTATTTGTCAGCCTTTGATCCTGTGCCAAGGTCCTGCTTCATTTACTAGTACTAAAGTGGCTGATAAGAACAGCAATGCAGAACACAGTAGCAAAGGCAGGATGACTAATATACACCAAGGTAAGGAAATGGAAATTATTAGGAAACAAAACTCTGAGGGTTTAAAAGGAGTCAGGGTGACCTGATGTGTCTGAATTACAAAATAAGAAGAAGTTGCAGAGCCAGTAGCACTAAATCTCTAAGGCATAGGTAGTTGAAGCTGTAGGGATTATTTTCAGAAAGTAGAAAGGAAAATTATCCAACTCACTACAGACTTGTTAGTCCTACCTGAACAGTGTAAAAGCTTTGAAACAACTCTCAAAGGAAAAGAAAAATTAAAAGTATTCAGTCAAATGAGTAAAACACAGTTTGGGATGGCAAAGGTAGATCTTGCTGGAGTAATCTAATTTATTTTCTTTTATAAAAACAAAACAAAACAAACAAACAAACAAACGAAAAAAACAACCAAAACACACTGATTTCCTCAGCAGAGGAGCATGAACTTCAGCAAGATCATATAAAAGTTAAAGTTGAAGGATAAACCAGGAAGATGTTAAACTACGAAGAAGACAGAGGTTGCCCTCAGACCAGGTAGCCAACAGACTGCAACAGGTACTGCTGAGACTAGAAGTTTTCAAAATGAAGGGAGGTTAGCAGTGGAGCCTTGGGAGCAATACTACTTCTTACTACTTTCACTAGTGATCCTGCCACACAAAATGAGATTCAGAGAAAGGAAGAGATGCCATCCAGAGAGACCTTAACAGACTTGACAAGTGGGCCTGTGTGAATCTCAGGAAGTTCAATAAGGCCAAGTGCAAGGTCTTGTATGTGGGTTGGAGTAATTCCAAGCATGAAGACAGGCTGTGCAAGGAATGTGAGGAGACCAGCCCAAGGAGAAGGGCTTGGGGGTATTGGCTGATGAGAAGCTCTACATGACCTGGCAACATGAGTTTGCAGCCCAGAAAGTCAACTGCATCCTTGGCTGCATTCCCAGCAGCATGGCCAGCAGGGCAAGGGAGGGGATTCTGTCCCTCTACTCTGCTCTGGTGAGTCCCCACCTGGATTACAGTGTCCAGCTCTGGAACCCCAACATCAGAAGGACATTGACTTGTTGGAGTGAGTCTGGAGGAGGCCACAAAGATGATCAGAGGCTGGGGCACCTCTCCTGTGAAGATAGGCTGTCAGGGTTATTCAGCATGGAGAGCAGAAAGCTCCTGTGAGACCTTACAGCCTCTTACAGTACCTAAAGGGGCTACAGAAGAGATGGGGAGGGACTCTTTATCATGAAGGGGAGCAATAGGATGAGGGGTAACAATTTTAACTGAAAGAGGAGAGATTTACATTAGTTATTAGGAAGAAATTCTTTACACACGGGGTGGTGAGAAACTGGCACAAGCTGTCCAGAGAAGTTGTGGATGACCCATCTCCAGAGGTGTTCAAGGTCAGGTTGGGTGGGGGTGTAAGCAACCTACTCTAGTGGGAGGTATCTCTACCCATGGCGGGGATGTTGGAACTTGATGAACTTTGAGGTCTCTTCCAACTCTAATCATTCTATGATCCTATGATGCTATGATCTGCAAGGAGCAACTGGATGAGTCTGAAAACTGGAGTAATAGAAATCGAATGAAATTCAATAACACTGAGGGCAAGTGCATGTATCTGGAGACCAATAACAAAAATTCTTCCATAAATGCAGTGTTCAGTTGCAAACAACCAGGGAGGGGAAGGATTTTGTTGGATATACTAGTGGATGACAAGGCTGTGAGTTGGTACAGCTATCAAAATAAATGCTACTCAAAAATTTATTAGATAGGTAATGCCATTGAACAAGGCACTGACAAGGTATGAGGCAATGCTCTCATATGTCAAAAAAAGAAATATACTTCCCAATCAGAGGAGCAGTGTGAACATTTGAGGAAACCTAAGTCTTGGGAAAAACTTCCTGACCAACTGGTACCAGTCACTAATCATCCTGGAAATTGCCAGTTCATTCTAAAACTATTTCAGTCACAGTTAATCTTGTAAAAATGTTGTACAGTATAAGTGTCTAAATAAAATCTAACCACATTTTGGTTTCATGAAGCTCTATTTCCCATAGCATAGAACAACCAACAGGTTTGGAGCACCTCAAGTCTGAGTCCTGTCCCATTTATAGGTGTGGTGAACGACTTTAGATGAGTAATTTCTTCCCTTTTGGTCATAGCTTCCCATTTGTAAAGTGGAAATGATGATATTTTATTACCTTCACCTGAGATTCACTGCTGAAGAGTAGCCTGTAAGGTATTATTACTTTTACCAGAACTGCTGGTATCTCAGTTATCTATAGAGAACGTACTACAACATTTAAAAGGCTTTATTTTTTAAACTTGTTCCTCATATATGAGTCAGGATACTTCCCTGGGACACCTCCATATCCATCCAGGCAAATAAAACAGTTCTATGACTTGAAAATGGCCTACAGACTTCATGCACCCCACAGATTTCTCCCTCATGTGGTTTTGTCCAGGGCAAATTAACCCTATCCCAAGTAAACCTCTGCCTCTCCCAGTAGCAGAAGGGATAGTGTATGAAAGAGACTGTCCCCATAGACAGTTTGGATATAACCACTCTATTTGGGGGGGGGCAAAAATTACGTAAATTATGAGTATGAGGCATGTACTAAGTCTTAGCAGCAGAAAATGGTCCCTGGCCTGTTTTATTCAGTAATATAGATACAACCACAGTGTCCAATGGCTGCATCATAGATAACAAGCTCATGATGATGTACCTGAAGTCCTTGCCTGTATTTCATCACTCCACTTGGGACTGGAAAGGCAGCAGATGTAAGGTGTCATGTAGGCTGCTCAACTACTACATCTACAGGAACCTAAATATCTTGATTCCTTTATCATGTGCAAGATATGTCAAAAGAAACTTTGAAGTATTGGAAACCAGGAAAAATGAGTGTGACCAATGTAAAAAATCTCCTCTGTTCTTCAAGCATGGGGGTAGCTTTTAATGCCAGGCCTCAAGCAAGAGATGGTTTGCCTAATTAGCAAAGAAAGTGAAAACAGCTGCTGTTATAGACTGAAAGTTAGAGGCAAATGGTGAACTGAGGCATGGAGAAGTTAAGTGGTTCGCCTTAGGCCACAGAGGGAAGTGGTGTCAGACCCAAGATTAGAAATCACAAGTTTTTCTTATACATTTCTAAGCTCAGATGACTAAAATGTACCATCTGGACATGCGTAGATAACTATTTGGATCTGTCTATCTTTCCTACAAATGAACTAAAATACTTCCTAAAATAAACTGCTATCCTCTTACAGTTCCACATAATTCTGAGGCAAATGCTGTTTTAGTTAAGTGTAGTTTCTTGCACAGCTAATATTTCAGAAAAATAATTCAGGTGCCACAGCCACTGGAAACAATTATGTTCCAGCAAGTAAGGATTTGCTTATTTTGAACCATAACACAAAAGCTATTTAGTGCAAAACAACTGAGATGTAGACACAGGACTTTTCAGCAAGTTATCTTCAGCTAGTTATTGAAGTGGCATTTTTTGAAAGAAGGAGAGAAGCGAGATGGGCAACTTCTGTACTGCAGTAATTTGGCACAGAGCAGCCAGAAAGAAACAAAAACCCAGCCCACTACGAATACAGTACATAACTGCAGCAAAAATACTCCCAGAAGTAGTGCTACCTCAAAACACTCTCCAGGGTAAGATAACATTTTTATCTCTGTTATCATTGTTGAGGGCTTTGCAGTTCTAAAAAAACGAAACAAACGCAGGTGAAAAAGATCCTCCACAGCAACCTTTGGACCCAACTTCTTAAGCTTTTCTGCTCTAGTTTTGTTTCAGAGTGACATATGTTGACCTCTCAGACCCATAGGCACTGGCAGCGTTTTGTCATTCGGTGTTTACCAGAACTGTTGCACTGTTGAAGTCTACCAGCATGAATTCTCCCTTATTTTTAAAATCATAGAATCATAGAATTTAGGATGGTTAGAGCTGGAAGGGACCTTCAAGATCATTGAGTTCCAAACCCCTCTGCCATGGGCCCGGACATCTCCCACTAGAGCAGGTTGCTCAAAGCCCCATCCAGCCTGGCCTTGAACACCTCCAGGGATGGGGCATCCACAGCTTCTCTGGGCAACCTGTTCCAGTGCCTCACCACCCTCACAGTAAAGAACTTCTTCCTAATTTTTAATCTAAATCTCCCCTCTTCCAATTTAAAACCATTACCCCTTGTCCTATCACTACACTTCCTGACACAAAGTCCCTCTCCAGCTCTCCTGTAGCTCCCTTCAGATACTGAAAGGCTGCTATCAGGTCTCCCTGGAACCTTCTCTTTAGGCTGAACAACCCCAGCTCTCTCAGCCTGTCCTCATAGCAGAGGTGCTCCATCCGTCTGATCATCTTTGTGGCCCTCCGCTGGACCCATTCCAACAGGTTCATGTCCTTCCTGTGTTGAGGACTCCAGAACTGGACCCATTACTCCAGATGGGGTCTCACGAGCGCAGAGTAGAGGGGGAGAATCACGTCCCATGACCTGCTGGTCACTCTTCTTTTGATGCAGCCCAGGATACGGGCTTACTTCATGGCTAAAATGCCATCCTTACTTCACGGCTTAAGTGCTGCTATGGCATGGTAAAAACTTTTGAGCTTAAATTAATTCTTGTGGGTAGGAGATTTTGGGAATTCCCATTTGGATAATGGGAGAGCAGATCAGTTCATATGTCTATGAAACTTCAGAGTCTGAACTAAACATAGGCAAGCTTTAAAATTAGCAGGTTAAACTAGCATAAAAATAATTTGACTCCTGTAATTCAGTTCATCTTATTATGCAAATCAGCTACAAGACCTACTCTCATCTAAAGGGCCTCATGCAGAACGCAGAACCGTATAGCCTGAAAAATCGTACGCGAGTGTTCAACACAACGTAACTTAGATGTGATATATTGATGGCTGGTGTCAGGATCTCCCCACACTAGAGAAATAACCAGTGACAACGTGGCAAATGTAACAACATAACTGCCTCCCTGAGAAAGACAGGAGGATGCAGCTGGAGAAACTGGTGAGTTTTTTTGCAGTTCTGTAGTATCTTATCCGAGTGATGGATTTTTGGATACCTGCTCTGGGTAATAAAAGCATAGCAGCTCTACATGTATTGCTCATTTGGGCACATGTACACACACCTGCAAGCGTATACACACCCTGGGTTTGATAAATGCAGGTATATAAGCCCCGGTTGCAGGATGTAATCTCAGTGCAGGGAAGCGCTTAAGCATTTACAGAAATCCCATTGCAGTATAAAGCCGTTGCTTAAGAATTTTACAAAATTGTGGCTAGTTGCACCAATCATTATCACCATGGTCAGTCTTCCTATTGATTTCAATAAGCTTTAGGTGGATCCCTTGATATCAATATTCCGAATCTACCTCCAGAGATGGCATTGCAAAAAGAAAGCGTAAGAATTTCTTTTCTCCTACAGTTCTCAAGAGATACATTTAGCTAATCACCAGATCAGAAACTCTGGCACACAATTTTCTTTTAATAAATTCAACGAACTAAAGCATTTTATGAGTCAGAAAAGCAGTGTGAAAAAGGAAAAAAAAAAACCAGCAACAAAAAGATCCCCATATGTATACATATATACATATAGCCCTCATCCTTCAAGCAGAACACTTTTCAACCTGTTAAAACATTTTATAAAATTGCTCTTATTGTTCCAACATTTTACAGCCTCACAAATGATTATTTTCTGGTGTGGGGAAAATAAGAAAAGGAAAAAAGAAACAAGCCAAACATTTTACTGTTTATACTTTACCTGGCTTGGTTTAAAATGGGTTTACTTTGCACATAGTTTGAGCACTTAGAACATTTTTTAATGTTGTAAAGGTGCTCAGTGACAGAAAAATGATATGCAGTTGCCTGCCTGTGACTACGCTTTAGTAATTTTTCCAGGTATTGCTACACGTCTTAATGCTGTGTTCTGTAGCAAGAGTCCCTCAGTGGGTATTTACAGTGTAGGTACCTAAGTTAGGAGATTTGTATACTTTGGCTGTCTTTATACTTATCAGGGTGAGAAAGGCTTCTCCAGAGAGCAGTTAGGAGGAGAAACGTAGTTTAAGTGCCCTGAATGCACTAGCAAAGTCATTCACAGCAAAAACATTAGAGAATATTTTGAATTGCAGCAGTTATTCGAAGGACTGGAGTGCCGAATTGAAGCACACAAAGGTGAGACAAATCTTTGTTCTTACTTCTGGACTAAATCTCCACTTCACTTGAGAATGTCACGTGGTCTTTAACAGTTGTGTGGAATACTGACATTCTTAGTTTTTAAGGAAGTTCTTTTAAGGACTAAATATTATCTGTGAAGTGTTTTGTGAAGTTGGAGTGCTGGAACACAGTTAGGCTGATAAACCTCATGTTTCAAGTCAAATGCTTCTATCTCAGGGCATTCATTCCAGCATGACAAAGGTCAGAACTGAAGTTGCCTGAATTTCATTTGAACCTCCAGCTGTAATGTTACGTGAAGCTGCAGCTTAATCTGATGTTTCATCTTTCTTCAGAGAAAACATTTATCTGTTGCCTACTACCAACCGCATACAGATATGTTTTGAGGAACGTGGCCCATTTTTTACAAGGAGAAAAAAATATGCTTTTTGTCCAACAGCACTTCTTTGTGAACGCTAGAACTGTTGTCAGCTTGGAAATTCTGAAAAACTCTCTCTAGCACAAATGGAAATGAAGACATTGCCTAAAAGTGCATCTCAGGATTGTGAGCTCTTTGTAAGTACTTATGGAGTTACTTGAGTCCATAAAACTTAGCACAAATGTTTTTTTCTACTTAAATTCACATAAGGAAAATTAGAAAGTCATAAATTACAACAAGAAAATGTGAAGCAAGCAATGAATTCAGTGGTAGTTAAGCAATGTCCTAAGATCCTACCTGCAATCACAGTCCCACTGTGATAAGCATTTTGTAATGCTTAGACCATGTCTCTAGGAATTTACTAATTTTTGCTTTGTAGGTAGAGATTTACACATGGTAACAGTTCACAAGCTTAAGCATTTCTGATATATAAATAAGCCAAACAGAGTGAGGTTGGGATAAAGGGTTTAAGTACAGTCTAAATGCGGAGAAGCATCCTTAAATCACGTTTAAGAGAAAAAAACCCACAACAACCAAACAAAATCCCCCCCACCTGACAAGCTACATAATAGAAGGAAAAACTGGATATGTTACTGAATGAAAAGCATGTCAAAATGCTTTAGAAAATATTGCTAAATTGAGTACATCTCCCTTTGAACTACATATCAACATCTGAAACAGGGTAATATGGTAAATGACATATATCACCTGCTGATTGAAACACATCACCTGGTAAAACAGCAATCAATCTGTGCGTACAAAATGTATCTCTTCTCCTAATAAATTAAATGCAGAGCATGCTAAAGCTGATGCAGCATTTACCAAATTATGCACAGGGAGGACTGAACTCATTTTACCAGCGGCTGAATCTGAAAGATGGAAGTACCGAAACTGATGCAGTCCATCAGACACATCAGCTCTCTGGGAAATGTCAATCATCAGGGCAGGGTGAAGCTGCTGTCAGATGATGTTTAGGTCAACAACTGCTCTCAGTACCAGCCATTTGCTACAGCTGATGGCGAGGTTCAGGAGCAGGGCACAGCTGCCAAGATCTCAAACATCTGGAGTTTGATACTCATGGCTGTGTGAGCATTGGCTATAGATGGAGAGGTGCAGTAGGATCAAATTAAACATTCTTCAGGTTACTGGAGTGAGGGAGAACTGTTGTGTTATTCTAGCTTGCTGAGGAGCGATGGTGGGATGAACACATGTAGGCTTTTAATTTTCTCCAAAAATAGCAGATCATTTCATTGGACAAGTAACATACAAACTTTGCCTCTTTCTGCACCTTTTGATGCACATCGATACATCATTGTTACATAGAAATGATTGTATCATTGATCGATACATATTGTTGAAATTGAAACATACATGTATATGACGATATATGTACATATATTTACATATATATATATATAAAGCAAACCCCCTCCCCATGTTAGGTTTTGTGTTTGTCAAATATCATGGAAAACTGTGATGTTTCACTCCATCAAACTGAATGCAAAACAGTTTTCTTCTTCGGTTTTTGGAAAGAAACCAGCAGCTTTGTAGCTGTTGCCAAGCAGGAAGTCACGTGCCTCTGCTGAACAGCAGCAAAGGCAGCCTGTCAAGCAGACCCATCCTCCCCCTTTTCATGCAATATACCCAAAGAAGAAGGAAAAAGATTCTGGGGACAGTTTTCATTCTTTATGTCACTCAATGGCCGGTTCTGTTGAACTTTTAGTTAATTGTTAATTTTTACTTCTCGAAATGCAATGCAGGTGTAAGATAGGTTGGCCACATGAACCAATCAACTGAGATTGCTTTTCCTCCCTCTGACAACAAATGCTGATTTAAGGAGCTTGTTAAGTGCAAGTCAGAGTCTATCAGGAAATCTCTGTGAAGTCATTGACTACTTGACTGATCAATAAAGCTGGAAAATATCAGGGCTATCATTTGCTGAAAGACAAATTCCTGCATCCCAAATTACAAAGAAGAGAGGCTCCAACAAACGTGCAAGGTGTCTGTGTCATGAGCCTACACAGGTCTGTCCCCAAGGCTTCTAATTAAGACTAATATTGTACATTTCATCAAAGTAAATTAAGAGTAATTCCAGTGAAGTGGGGGGATGCTGAAGGGAAGTGATAACCTTGAATTAATTTACATTAAAAAAAAAAATACCTGAAGGAGGAAAACAAAGTTGCTTGGTTCCATCGAGCAAGACGGGCATCTTTTAAAGGAGTTTTGGGGTTTTTTTGAATTCACACAAGAGCCTAATCAGACTTCTGGCATCTGTCACATTAACCTAAAGGTTTCAAGATAAAAGTCACCTTAAGACAAAATACAGCTGGGAGAAAAAACGATCCTTTCAGAAGCAGAGACAAAATTCCTTTAAGGGTTGTGATTCCAACAGTGGATAATGGTGCAGTGTGCTCTTCTCAAAGCTTAGCTCTAGCCTGGCAATCTTCAGGACAGGTAAAACCTCTATGAGGCTGAAATATGTGACTGCAGCAGGACTTCAGCATCTCTGGTGGCTTGAAGAATAAAGCATGAGTCACCTTCCCCTTCTTATTTTCCTCTCTTTTAGCTATTTCTCTATTTTTTGCAGTAGAATTCCACAAATAATGGGTGGTTCCAGTTGCTACTAATTTTCACGCACACTTTTTGGGTTTTGAAGTAGCTAGACACCAAAGACCCACAGTAATAGCTAGCTGTTAAAATGTCTTTGAAATACTAGACTTCCAGCTCTTTTTAGGCACACCTGCTGGCCCAGTGGCCGTGGGAGAAGAAGCTGTGAAAAAGACTGAGATCCTCAAAATTCCAGTCTGCCTCATGGTCTTCTACTCACCCAGAGTACCATGCACACAACATCTAGCTTCTCCCACGGCTTCAGCACTGCTGCTCAGTGAGTGGATGGAGGTGGGAGAACTGGAAACACAAGTCTGCAATATTTCTCTATTCCTTTTTTTTTTTTCTTTTTNGTGCAAAGCAGGCAGGAGGACACAAGGGCTGACTTTCACTCAGGAAAGCGAAATACTGCCTTGATAAGGAGGAAGGTGTAGTTGTGGTTCAGTCTTCTTGACAAGTATCTGGGGAGTACCCAGCACCTTCCAGGACTGAGCCTGGAGAGAGCACCATGAGCTGAAGCAAAGCAAATGAATGAGGAGGATTATACATTTCCACTTAGCTGAGAGCTAGATACATCCTCGGCAACACAGAAACGGATTTACAACTTTTAACAAGCAGCACTCTGTAAAAATAAAACGACTTCAAACACAGCATTAAAGCTTTTCTCAGAAAAGCTCTAATGTAAATTTTATATGAGCAGTACTGTATGTGCATTTGTTATTTGCATTTGTTATTTTATTAAAAAGTAAAGCCTAATCAGGCTTGCCTAGTTCTGGGGAGAAAGGGAATGGGATTAAATATGAAATAACAGTTGGGTCAGGATTCCTACCCACTCAGAAGGCTTCTGAAATGTTCTGTCATTTTCTAGAGGTGTATATATTAAAAGTGTCTGCCCCATCATAAGCACTTAACATGCTTTAAAGAGCACATAAACACAAGGCGGGGGGGAGGTTTCATTATGGCATAAGGGAGAGACGTTCTTCTCAGCATTGGTCCAATTTTACTTGCATTATAGTCAAATGCTAAATATCCGGTGGACATCAGGGGGAGTCGAGCCTTTTGAAAAAGACTGTTCTTTAAAAAAATAAAGCATAAAGCAGGCAATCTGCAACAAACACATATTTCTTAAAAGTTAGGGACAAGGTCTAAATTCAAAGAAATACCATCCTATCTCCTTTTATCAATTTTTTTCAGTGGCAAAAAAAGTGACAAGGGTTCAGATGAACAGTATGCCTCCCAAGACAGATCCAGGAATTTTTTCCTTTTCAATAGCCCTGATTTTGAAGAGATTGTGTTAGTTCTTTATCGCCCCTCTTATTCGTCCTCCCATTTCTCTCTTCCTGCACCCACACAGAGGACTTCTAAATCTCAGCACGAGCCTGATAATATCTTCTCCTCTTTAATGTATGTTTCTGCGGAAGGAAGAGTCAGCAGCTATTAGCAGCTTGTGACTGAATGCTGTATGAGGCTCTCTTTGTAGTACCTAATTGCACTGGAAAACACAGTTTAACAGAAGACCATTGCAGAAACCATGCTGAAGGTACAGAAGGGGCATTGTCCTGGGCAACCCTGGGTGACAGAGTGGTCAGGTTCAAGTCTTAAAGTTTCCTCACTGGTAGAAGTAGTTGGGAGCAAAGCCAATCACTAGATCCGATGGCTTAGGCATCTTGTCTTTAAAAGCCAGAGCAATGTTGAATCTTTTTTTTTTTTGCTGAGATTAGATTTCATTCCTGCATCACATCCATTGCTCTGAGACATATGGGTTTAACGTATCGCATCAAGCTTTTGGCACCACCATACTGAAATTAAATTTTATGGCCTGAAAAACCTACTGTTTCCTCTGACCTCCTGCATAACACAAAATTATACACAGTAATTCCTGTGTTAAACTTAATCAATGACTTCTGGCTGAGCTAGAGATGATGCTTCAGAGAGATAGTGATGTTTGATTTTAAATTCTTCAAAGGGAGGGAAACCCAGCACTTTTCTTATGAAGTCATTCTGACGGTTAATTAGCTTCATTGTTAAAATCCTGCCCTATCTCATTTGACTTTGCCTTGCTTCCACTCCTACCCCTGGGATTTCCTTGTGTCTTCAGCATTACCTTAAATTTGCACTTACAGAAAATCAGGTAGTCAGAACTCTCACTATTGCACTGGTGTTTGAAGCACAAATTTTGTTCCCTAGTCTGAAAATAGGCAACTTTTGTTCAGAGGCTTAGAATAGCTCTTATTTATGCCATTATAACCAAAACCTGCCTGTTGGTAAGAAATGTTGCAAAATGAAGTGTTTGGCACTTTTCTGTTCCTCACCAGAGGCTGAAAACCAGCTACAGTACGAAGGGTGTCCTGCTCAACCTCACACAGACAGTCAGGCCCAGCTGCCTCAGGAAGGAAAGCCAAAATTGCATACAAATAGACCATAATTTCTGTTGGGAGTCTGAAATCTGATTAGAAAAGGTACTAGAGGAAAATGCCTGGTTCCTTTATTTTTCTAAAAGTGACTAAAAGCAATTAAAAATATGCCCTGGCTGTGCATTTAACATTTGGGCTTTATGTTAATTACCTTCTCCTGAACAAACTAAAAGAGAGTGCATTGACGTGGCAAGTTTAATGGCATGTAACTGAAAAAAGTAAATGCAATTATTTCTTTTCACCTCTTCACAATGGGTGTAAAATAAGAGAATAAACTTAATGCACTCTGGTCAAAATATGGGCATTTCCCTGGTGCAGATCAGTCGGATGATTCTGGATTCAGGTACAGATGGAGAGAAATAAAGATGATACCAGTATTGGGTTGGTATCCATAAAACATTTCAAAGTGAAATTCAGCATGTCTTGTGCTGGTGTTCAAATTTACTAACAGAAATGGACTATTTTAATTTGGTTCAAGGGCCCTGACCACTATTGTTTAATATGATGGAGAATGTTTCCTAGGGACTATCCTAAGCACTTAGAAATGGTGTTACTGCGAACTACTGCATTTGAGTGTAATGAAAATGCTTTATTTGGATTTAGAAGAAATTTCCAGATCTAAGAACTTGGAAATTCACTTACTACTTTTTGAGACCTTTTTAGGAAAACAAAATACATTTCTTTCTCATGCAGATAACAGACAGATGCTTTTGATATTCTCAGATGTTACAGAATTCGGAATCATCCAGCACAACAACTTCGAATACGAAATAAATTTTCTTATTTGTTATTTGTGAGGCAATAACATCTGGATGTTGTGATAAGGGACCCACTATGTGCTGAACTGTAGGCAGCATAATGAAAAAATTGTCCACCCTGTATTAGGTTTGTTTCTTAGATTTAGAGTTGAAAACTGGTGGATTTGGAAAGCATGGAAAAGTACGAAAGAAAAGCAGAATGATCGTGTCTAATATGGTAAGCAGAAATCACAGTCAAAGCTGCAGAAAGCTATTTTGGAGCTCATTTGGGGTTCTTCTCCTAAGTCCCTACTGTACCTCTGTGGTCCTCTTGATAGGCCATCTACAGCAGAAGCAGTTCTCTATGAGTCTGGTTTGCTATGCTAAATTGAATGTGGGCTCCTGCAGGTGTTCTTGTACAGGCGTTTGCAGACAGACCTGTGCTTTCTCCACATGTACTGTGGTTGACCACACATTTGCAAGTCTGAGTTTGAAGGTGCTCCCATACTGATTTGATGTGCTCCATTGATGCTACAGACCTGATGTGCCAACAAAAGCTAAGCAGCTTTCAGGTGAGACAAATAGTATCTGCCTGTGTGCCATGGAGCAATAGCAGCTGTCTCTGCAAAAGACTGGGTGACCTTGCCATATCAAAAAACCTTTACAACAGGTATGAGTTTGCTCATGCTCATGCAAAATTTTATGAAAAGAAAAAAAAAATAGAGAGAGAATCAATAACACAATTGTTACTTGTGGAATAATGATGATTTGAAAAGTTTTGTTTCACTGGGGACGAAAAAAGACACCATCAAAGTTAATAATAAATAGTACTTATTAAATAGTACTTATTTTCAAATAGGTTCTGTTTTTTGTTCAGCTGAACTATGGATCCAGATGGCTTTGACATCCAATTGAAATGCACAATGTGCAATGAGCAAAGGTTAGAGGACCTTTCCTAGGAAAATGCTCCCAGAGCCCTTCAACTTCTGCCTGCTTCTTGTATTTCTTACTTAATATACCCTGTCTTACTACTGCTGACTCTACATCCATCTGAACTTAGCATCATGCAGGTTCTATTTCTGCCCTTTTACATGGATTTAGTTGATAAATCTAAAGAACCAGCAGTCTGGGAGAGTGAAAGTGCAACCGCAAACTGTTGAAAGTAAATGGCAGTGTGTAGCACTTTGGGCTGGGGCAATGAGAGTTCACTGTAACAGAGCATAAATTGATAGAAAGGTGTTGGCAGTTTACCATGGCTATGATAGCTGCTATAAAAGTATCTTGCGAGGTGCAAGAAACACTTAATGAAATGCCCTGACCTGTGTTATGTAGGAGGTTGGATTAGATAAACGTAACAATGCTTTCAGAATTAGTCTATGAACTATGGATATTGCCATTAAAAAAGACTTATGAGAGTAAATGGAGAATGCCAGCATCCCCCAGAATGAAAAATAAAAAGCAGATTATAAATCTTTTTAACAGGATACTCTGTTCTATTATCTAACTCAACCAACTTGTGTTGAATTCAATACATTTCTCAGTTTTAAATTTCTACATACCAATGTTGGATTTGTTATGCGTTTCCCAAACTCGACAAATAAAAATGGATTGATCCAAATGAGAAAAAGCATGTAAGACTACTAATGATCAACATACCTCATTTCAGTATGAGATTGGGCAAATTCTTCTCTCTACTGCTTTCATTCATGGCACAAATGCAGGGAGAAATAGGTGAAAACAGAAATAACTTCTTGAAGTTTGCAGAAGAGAGCACTTCTGAGAAGGTAATAGTGCAAATGTTTTATATTTAAGGAGCTTAATTTTACCAGTGACAAAGTTTTGGTATAAAATAAAATTCTATTTTTATTTGTGTATATATTTTTCTTAAATTTAGGGAAAATATGGAGTCTACCTGAAGGTTTCATTAATGTCTGCATATTTACCAAAAAGTTTGTATCTCTATTCTAAAAGAAATTGGAATACTGCAATATACAGGCTAGCAGTGAAATGAAATTCATTTCTCTGCTAGCCCAGTGAGTATATCAATAATGTACTGTGTGATTATTTGGGATGTCATTATTAAAGTGAATTTTATTAAGGTTTTATACTGCCATCTAGTATCTCAGCACCTCCCTCATGTATTCAGCGTTAATACAGAAATGCCTTCTTGGCATTTTTGGAGTATCAGTCTCTTGATTTCTGGAGAGAGGAATATCTAGATTTAATTCAAGTGGGTAAGTTGGGGTCTAAGAATTTTTCTTTTCATTTAAATGCTACCACTGCAATCTGCATTGGCACAGTTTTGCCATAGGGCTTTTAAAAACCAGGGGCCACATCTTTCCACATTCTACACAAGAGGATTGGTTTCATCTTGCGGGATCAAACCCTAATATTATTTGATAGATTGAATTATTGGTGATTCTGATAGGATTTGAAAAATTCCTTGGTATCACCAGCCTGGGAAAAGATAAATGACAGACCACTTTTTTCCAAGGAATAGGTGTTAGAGTGGGCAAAACGTGGCAAGAGAGATCAGTAAAACGAAAAGACCAGATTCCCCAGGCAGTGCAATTTCTTAAACCTTGACTTCCATCATAAGAGATTCAAGCCTCCATTTTACTCCTAGTTTAGATTCAGACCTCCTGAACTTAAAGCAAATAGTGAGTGGGGAAACTTTTCCTGCCATATTACATGACTGGCTAATCAGTGCCTATTATATTGTAAAAAGCTCTGCTGATGCGCCTCTTATAGTTTTAACCAATAACACACCTACCATCTGACATTGTGCAATTAGCCTGCACTTCTCGAGTCTGCCAGAAACAGCAATAATACTGCATCAGAGAAAGATCATTATCTAAGGCACCTCGCAGACACTAAATATGCACAGCTCTGCTGCATTTGCAGCCCGCAAAGGATAAAGGCACCAATAACTGGACAGCATTCATTTGCATTGTTTCAGGGAAAGCTTGGCCTGTCAGGACTTCCCACTAGCAGGCATAATAAAATGAATTAAAATAAAAAACCACCAACATTTTGGGCTTTATGTTGTTTTGGTTTTTTTTTTGTTTTTTTTTTTTTTTTCTCCTTCTGAAGTAGTGAATTAGTTTGGGGAAAGTAAAACGTTGGTATCAGCGGAGCTTGGTTGGGTTCTCCCGGTGTGAGTCAGTATTATTCAGACCCAGGGCTGTGTTTTTACTGCCTTTTCTCATATAAAAGAACACAAACTTTCTTTTAGTGCTCGCATTGTCAGGATCGACTCAGGGAGGGGGACAGTGGTCTCAGATGCTGTAGGACTTGCAAGGGTGATGCCCAGCTCCATAACCTCTTTATATGGGGATCTTGCTGTGGTCCAGAAGGCTTTTTTTCCCTGTATTCATTGCAGTGCAAATAGCAGTTGGAAGTTTTCCTTCCCCATTTTATATGGCATCCCTTTGCCAGGCTGCTCAGACTCAATAAGGATCTCAGCACTGCAAAAATTCCCCTCCATACTTGTAGGTCCTTACAATGGTGCGTTACCGTTGAAGGGAAATCACTTTAATTTCCATGATCGCAGAACGCAAAACGAGTGAACAAAAAAAATCCCAGCAAAATATGCTGTGGATGAAAATGTCAACACATTTTTCAACTTGCTTAGCAACAACCACAGCTGCTTTACCTGAAAACGTCCCTGCTGCAGTCAGCCCTGGGAAATTCCCTGAGGGTCCTTGCTACCCCTGTGATGGAAACTAGAGCTTCTTATGATCATTTCTTTGCCATGCTGAGGGCAAAAAAAAAAAAGCAAAAGCTAAGGATTATAGATCCATCTACAGCAATAGTTAATCCAACTTGCATTAACAGTTAAAAATCTTGCAGAGGGAATATATGAAAATTACTGCTTTCCAAGAAGATCTGTTAATTATTATTAGTCAGTATACTTATAAGGCACCAGTGGAAACTTGGCACTCAATAAGTACCTATTAAACTAGGTTAGAGAACATAATTTTTATGTTTAATATAAAAAATGCATGAATCATCTGTTCGTTTAACACTGGGTCATATCTTCAGCTGGTAGGAATCTGTCAAACACCAGCAATAGAGATGGTCAGTTTACATAGACTAGGGTCTGGTTTAGCAGTTGCTACGTGAAAAACAGAATGGCACTTCTTTTCTTTTAACTTTTCACAGAAATTTGGAGTTTGTTCCCTTCTCTGTCACCCATCTGGCAGAATTGTAATTAACAGAATTTAAAGCCACGACGCTGAATATGTTAGACACTCACACAATCAGGCGAATTTGGTATGTAATTAATAGATGTAGAGGACATGATCTGGTTAAGATCACAGGGACTTGGATGCAGTAGCAATTCAGAGAATTCAGGCTGCGCTGCCTTGTTTCTACATAACACCCTATTTTAAATAGTACATCATCCTATGTGTTCTTTATACTTAAATCTGTGGCTGTGTTGGGACAGAAAATGTGATCAGCATCCAACAACACACACTTATGACCAAATTTTTAGCATCCCGCCTGCTGAAAGCGTAGGCATGCTCCTGCAGACCAAATAGGAACAGCTTGAGAAGTTATTGCTGTCTGAGTTACCACCCATCAGCTGAAATGTGCTCCTGTTTGCTCAGTGCAACACAACCCAGCAGCTTTTAAGCCACCACGAATTCTTATGCTTCGCTTAGACATGTGGTAGCTACCATCTTCTGAACAGTATTTTTCTAACAGGTGCAATGTTGTCTTAAACCAGTTCAACTTTAGGAGCTTGCCTTCCTGTCCTGAGCTGTCATGACATTTTGACTCCAAGGGAAGGTTGTTTTCCTTTAAGAATTCCATAGAATCATAGAATGGTTAGAGTTGGAAGGGACCTTAAAGATCATTGAGTTCCAACCGCCCTGCCATGGGGAGGGACACCTCCCACTAGATCAGGTTGCTCAAAGCTCCACCCAGCCTGGCCTTGAATTTAGGCCATATTAACTCATTGAGAGGTAATGTTGCGGCTCAGTTCAGGCTTTGTGACCTTGCTGCCTGCAAGCTGAAGATATTTGTCAGAATTCTATGGCTATGTATTTTTCATCATTTGCAGTAATTCAACAATTGCACAAATCATTTCACTATTTTCTCCCCAGTTCATTTATTTATGGCAAGTTTGAAGCGGAAACATAAGGTACTGTCCCTGAGATCTCACGCGCAACAAGCATATGGAGAGTAAGCTGTGCACAAATACATTCGTTCACCTGCAAATTTATGCCTTTGTAAGAGGGGCCCAACCTTAATTTGTGCATAACATACTACTTTAAATAGTATTTTTCATTAGGGGAGATGTTGCAGAACCCAGCTTGTAATGATGGATAGTGTATGGGCTTTGCAAGAAAAGCAAACAAAACCAAAAACTCGAACCATTTATTCTGCAGGGCACAACTGGGGGGGAAAAAAATCTGTCTCATTTATTCAATTTAATTTAAGGAGTACAACTGAGCGACCTCATGAGGAAGTTCTGAGCGAGCTGGGACTCTTTAGCCTGGAGAAGACCGAGGGGAGACCTTATTCATGCTTATAAGTATCTGAAAGGTGGGTTGAAGGAGCTGAACTCTTCCCAATGGTTCCCAGTGATGGGATGAGAGCCAATAGGCACAAGCTGGAAGGCAGGAAGTTCCATTCTGAGGAAAAACTTCTTTTGGTTGAGGGTGGCAGAACCCTGGAAGAGGCTGCCCAGGGAGGGTGTGGAGTCCCTTTCTCTGGAGACCTTCAAGCCCCACCTGGATGCAAACCTGGGTGATGTGCTCTGGGTAACCCTGCTTTAGCAGGGGAGTTAGACTAGAGGATGTCTGGATGTTGCCTCCAACTCTGACAATTCTGTGATTCCCTGACCTAATTTAAGAGTTTAGCAATTTTGGGCTTCCTGTAAGGTTCGTGTAGAAAAAGGCGCTTCCAAAGTTTGTTTGGGACCCATGAAATCTGAAAAACTCTGAGGGAGAACACCTCTCTGCTTTGAAACAGAGGAACATCTAATGACTAAATTCCTGGCATACGGATACCTCCATTTAATATTTAAAGTTAATGTTAGTTGAACTTATCAGAGTAATTGGCCATTTTCAAACATTTATGTCAAGAACTTTGTGCCTGTCTGAATGGAAAGTTCCAGTATCAAAATACAGAAAAAGCAAATGATGAAACAAAATGCCTTTTAACAGAAATATTTAATTTGGGAAATAGCTAAATATGCATTGCCAGGATCTCTGATTGGCTGCCAATAAGATGAAACTGACTTGTTTATAGATTTCATGTGATGAACTACTAAATGATTAGATACAGAGAGACGGACAGATATGTAATGAACAGATGTGTATGATGAGCATAGCATAATTATAGAAAACCTCTCAACTCTCTTAAAAATAATAATCGTATAAGTGGTTTCCTCTTAAAATCAAATGTTTTGAGAATATATACATGTACTAGGTATATGAATATATATATATGCAAATACTATAAAGAGACCAAACCTTTTTCCCTACTCAAAATCTCAGCTTCAGTGTGAAACATCTTCTTTCTAAAGTGTTTCTTCACTTTTCGTTTTACTGGTAGCTGAGTGTCAGTTTGAATTGGTCACGTACCAGGTGCAAAATAGTAAGGAAATTGTTTCAGAAACACGGGGCTCCAATCCTGCTCCGTGCTGAGCTGCTCCCCAGCTCCCTGAGCCTGGATGTGGAGCGCTTGCTGCACAGGAGCCTAAGCCTGACACGGAGAGTCTGAACAGTGATCTGTAAGAAAATTAGGTATTTGACTGACTCATTTTGACAGCATGGTGACAAAAAGGTATAAGCAAAGAAGATTCATTCTTAGAGTTAAATAAAAAAGCTTTCAAATGCTATCTTCTATAAAAATAAATAATCATTTACACATGATGCTGGCATACTAAAAATAAATTCTTATTGGTTTCTTTAACACATGTAGATCAAATCTGGGTGTTTCCAGAGTGATGCTCAGTTTGAGGGTCATGTTTTGGGAGCTCCAGCCTTGCTTGTGCCTTAAGTGTTCAGCTGCTATCACCTGCTGGACTCTTACAGCCTCTCCCTCTGTCCTCAGGAGGCTGTGATTCCAGTCAGAAGGAAACCCCGTTCACGTTTTAATAGGAAAAAAATATGGAAGAGCAAGAAAGGGAAGCAGCCATGTGGCAACTTTTAACACCATCAGATACATTAACCCAATTAAAAGACGACTGTCCTTTGGGAAGACCAAGTATTTATTTCTGGAAAAAAAGGAGTGATTTGCTCTAATTCAATAAATTAAAAAAGTCCCGATGAATGATTCCATCAGTTAAAAGCTGCACACAGCGAGACCAAATCTGGTGCAAAAGCCAATGCAAGGCTACTTTTACGAGCAATAGTAAAACATTCACAGCTTATACAAAAGAAAAGCCTACAGACTTTCTAAGTAACAATCTCTCGTATTTTGGTCTTTGAAGGTAGACTGGACTAGCAGAATAAAGAGAGTTACTCTATGGCCATGCATGATGGATGGTGTCTGGGTTGTACGTCTATTTGCAGCCATCATGCATCAGCTGTTAGGCTCTTTTAAAAGGTTGTGGGGAAGCAGCAAAGAGCAAAGGTCCCTTGAGGAGGAAAACTGGGCTCTTCAAGGGAAAGAAGGGTTTGGGGAAAGGGGAGAAAGGTTTATTAAGTCATGGGGAAGGCACAGGGGCTGTTTGATTGTGGGTTGCTGAGAGAAAGACTGTGCACACTGTCAAGGAGACCTAAGTAGTGGAGGCGAAGATATGGGAGAAAAGATGTCTTGGGCACCCAGAAAGGACAGATTAGGATCTGTTGCAGCTCAGCTGCTAAAGAGCCTGAAACAAAGCACCTCTTCTGCAGGGACAGAAGGTATAGGAAAAGTTTAATTTATAAGCTGCAGTATTTTTATTCTGTCTCAGTCTGAGTTTTCTTTACAAGACAGAAAAAAGAAGTCAAGCATCTAGTTTCTGTTGTAACAAAAAACTTGTTTAGAGCTCACAAAGCCTTCTGGTGCTTTTGGGAAATTGCTCTAAGGAAAGAGTCAGGCCTCAAAACTCTGGCTGAATCAATGTCCCAGCACAGTATAAACTACTTTGCCACTTTTTGCTTTAGCACTTCCATCTGCAGAATGGGAATTTAATAGCTGCATAAGACTGCTGCAAAGAGAATTAATTGATGTTTGTACAGTGCTTTGCAAGGCTAGCATTTTATTGTTACTTATTTGTTTATCCATCAACCCATGTTATTCTTTCATTCCAGTAATGATACTCTACAAATAGTACATCTCTTCAAAGAGGATGAAATCAGGACATCGAGGGTAAGAGTGGACTACTAACATGTATTAGTGATGGGAAGACTGTTTCCAGACATTTGCATAAACTTGTTAGGGGGGAAAGAAATAATCCAATATCAAACGTAATTCAGATATTAAGCAAAAATTTGTATTGCCAACTTTTTGTTTACACTTTAAACTCTTCTTAATTTAAGAAAAATGGCAAGGAATTAATAATAGAAATTAAAAACATAGGAAAGAACAGAATACTGACCTGAAGTAAACTAAAATTATAGTGGTCACCCTCGGTAGGATTCATTTTTCCTAACTATGCTGTCTGCAGGTTCAGCGTCCAACCTCCATTAGTTGCCTGTGCTGATAGAAGCAGGCACTTGGAGAGCCATTAAGCCTATTTCCTTTAGACATACAGCGTTTTGAGAGGTCCTCGAGATGGAGCTTTAGATCAAATGGATAAATAGTTCCTAGTGTTTATTAATAAGAGTGCATTTGAGCCGAATAGAAACTGAACCTGGAGGTAAACTCAGAGGGAAAACATTGAGTATGTTCCCTGCTTTCATGTGCCTCTCACAATGTTGTGTTTGAGTGGCTGTGGCAGCATCCTGTGGTCAATGTCAGTCAGATGCATTGTCCAGCAATCACACAGAAACAGACAGTGCTTGTAAGCAACCTGAATTCAACCCAAATTGCCAACATGTTTAATAATGCATATAATTGTGTCTCAGGAGCATAGCAGTCTTCTGACTGCTTCTGGAATCAGCTGACTCAAAAGCAGTACAGGAGTAAATATAGTGGAAATACAGGAATTTAATTTCTCATTATTTTTCAACCTTTTCATTACGCCATTAGTTTTTCTTTAAAATTTCTACAACTTTTAAGGCAACTGTCCCATAGAAGAAATGTTTCCCCTCTATATTTAATTTGGATTTACTTCTATCCGTTCACAGATTTTACTAATACTTAACTACAATAACACAACCAAGGCTTCCACATAGATGACAGTTTGCTGTGCTCCCAGAGTTATTGCTTCCCACTACAGGATTTAATAGTTATGTAGAAGCTTTATACTCTGTCATAGATCTATTTTCTTGTCCATATTGTTTGCTTCTGACCAACTGACCAAGCAATCTAGGTTGTTTCTCTATTTTCCATGCACCTGTAAAATTATTTATGATGATTTTCCCACCCATTCCTGCCCAATATTAAATGGTTTGTAATCCCATTAGTGTATTACAACTTCTAATATATTGTATTACTAACTGTAATACAATTACAATTCCAAATCAAAGTCAATTAACACCTTTGTGATTGTCAGTGGTCCTTCTGTACGATGACTCTGAGCACTTGGATACGGATCAGTAAAGGGTCTGTTAAAAAGGACATACCCTCTGTTGGTTTCAGTGGGATCAAGGCTGTTGAATACATCTGTGAATAGGAGATCTCAGCTTTTTTATTCAGGCTTTGGTTCATAGTCTCAAAATAGACTGTAAGTATCTCATAGTTTTAGGAACTAGACTATTCGTTTTAAATGCAATCTCTTTAATTTTTTTTTTTTTTTTTTTCTTTTCTGGGAAATGCTAGGTGATATTCCAGGAGAACTACTAGATTGTGAGTCATAATCTGAAAAGGGCATAGATTGTGCATTTCTTTGTCTTCATTCTTTCTAATCATTAGTGTGCCATCTAATCCTGTGCGCCTATCAAACTACACTCCTTTGCACTGATGTGGAGCACTAGAGGCTGTTTCAGGCAGTCCAGAAGCACCAGAAAGCACCATGGAGCACCACGGGCATCATTTTGTTCCCTCTGAATCAGGTGGCAAAAATCTGCAGGTAATCATTGGCAATGGGTTCAGATTCTTTATTTTGTTTCCCAGTGTCTATCCTGACTCAAAGTCATTGGTGTCATTCCGTGATTCTTAAAGCAGACTTCACACACAGTTCTTGCACATGAAAACGAACATTGCTACCTCCTTACTGTTGTGCTGCGGATTCACACTGAAACTCCAAACTGGCTTTGCTCAGCAAATATAGCTATGACATCTGACAGGAGCACTGCCATGGATGATATGGGGAGCTGCTTTCTTTTAGATTTGATCTTAGGAAAACAATGCATATTACAAAACCCCAAAAATATAATTCTTCTGACAGCATTATTGTTCTTTTCCTGGAAGATACAAATGTGTACCAGAATTTTCTAGGTTTTCGCATTTCAGCATATAGGTCCTGATGTATACAGTAAAGATAAAAAATGCAGGAAGAAATCAATTCTGTTATCATTTTAAATGTATGATTCACTACAAGTAAACATATGTTTCTCTTTCTCCTTTTTTTTCCTGCACAGTAATGAAGTTTTAGGTAATAAAATGTGTTGCCTGAAGATAAGAAGTATTATCTAAAACACATTTCTGCCAATTAAATTGTCTTCTATTACTTCCATTGAAGCGCTAGCGGACTTTTGATTCGACTGATTTTTAAGAATACTGAAGAACACAAGACGTTGGAATTGGAATGTGCACTGCTAATTTATGATGTTTAACCATAATGGAAATAGCACATAATACTTGGGAAATTGCTTTTTATTATGAATGAGTTCTTAGCATTTAACTTATGCTTTTTTTAATAAAGCTGTATCTGCCACAGAACCTTCCATTTTAACTTGTAATACTGTTTGTATTCTTATTTAGTGTTTTGTCCTAGTAATTAACTATGAAACTTGCAATGAAATAAGGCTGAAGAACTATCCTCCCATAGATTCAACTCTCTCTAATGAGCTCATTGAGATAAAGCTCAATCCAATACTTAAATGTCAATGAAGTAAAGATGCTTGTGTTTTAAAGGTTAAAATGAACTAGTACTTATTTAAATGCACATTGTGGTGTATAAGCATCTTTACAAATGTGTAGCTCCTATAATATAATTTACAATAAGCCAACCAGCCTGTGAAAATTATGCCATGTGAACATTTCCAGACAGTTCAAGTGAGATACACACATTTTACTTGTAACATTAAATATTCTCTGTTTTCTTTCTGTAACTCACAAACTTCAGGGGATTTTGTCTTGACGTTGGTGTGATAGAGGAAGGAGTGGTCTTCAGTCTTTGGTTCACTCCATGTTACTGTGGAGAGCACATGGAAAGCAGCACAGTCCGGAATCTGGAAGTGATAATGTTGGTCAGTGGCTGCCTAACCAATGGCACAAACTTTTTGAAACAGTGACATTGCTCACAAAGCATGATTTCTAGTTGTGTGGACCAGTCAGTAAAGCCCAGATCCTTCTCACTTAATTTTAGCCATCTGGAAATAAGAAACCCAAGTTACCTCTTCTGACCATATAAATCTATAAGAGAAAAGATTTTTTTTTATATCTAACCATTGTCATTAGTGGAGAGAAATACTTACAATATTTCAATCTTTCTATATCTACATTAGGAAAAGAGGGATCAAAAGTTCCCGTTCTTTCCATTGTCTATAAAAGAAATCTAAATGGTCAGCTCAGGTAAGGACATCTGCATTGGAGGTGTCTGCATTTCCTCAGGCAAAGCCCATCCTTGGGTAGCTGCTCTAAATGGGAGACTGAGCTCCTTTTGTAGCAGACAGGACAATGTGTTTTACACAGCACTTGTTTTAAGATTAATAGCAATTATGGAATAGGATGAATCGCATTTGGAACTGCCTCCTTTTGATTGTCTATAGGAGGAGCCTAGATAGTTAGCTTACACTGGATACTTTTTAGATGACTATAATTAAATGAAATGAATCTCAGCCTAGGGGACATCTCCTACAGGCCCAAAACACAATGCATATTTCATGTTTCTGTTGGTGGCAGCAGGTGGCCCAAAGATCAGAAAGATACAGTCCCTTCCCTGCCCTCGTTTTGCCTATTACAGTAAAAAATGGGCAGAGCAGGGAGGAAGAGAGGCGGCGGTAGGCAGGAGAATAAGCAGTAAAGATATAAAATTGCTCAGGTCTACTGTGACCACCCTCAGTTGCAGTACAATTGCAGCCTGAGGACTGCAACAAAAGCTGTGAATAGTTGCTCTGTCTCTGTGGTAGCAGATGGTGGGGATTATGGTTCTCTCAAGTGCTGATAGCTTCCCTTGAGCAACTTTTTTTTTTTTCCTTTTTTTTTATTTTTTTTTTTACAGAAGGCAGACACTTATTTTTAGTGTGCATAAATGTATCCTCCTTTTCAACTTCGAAGGAAAGGGGCAGCGGGGTCACCTCGTTATCTTGTATGGATATGACTGGAGGTGATATTTGCTATATATATATTTTTAAAAAGTGGATACTTGTTCATATACTCCTTCTCCCTTCTGCTCTCCCTCATGTTTTCCCTTGTGTTTCAAAAATAAAGAAAAATATAAAAAGGTAAAAGGTAAGTTCTCATTTCTTACTCAAACTTCCATAATAGATGCATGGAAAAAACCTGAAATTAAATTTATTTTGAAAGGGATATTAAAACTACATTTTTTACAAATCCTTCATGGTGCATATAGAAAAAGAGTGATTTTTTTAAACTTATTGAAAAATATGATTTTGCGTTCTTAGATTTTATGCATGTCCAAACAAACAAATATCTTAAAGACGTCTAGTTTTCAGAAGACAGAGAACTGTTTGCTTTCTACTGGAAAATGAGATTGCTTAAGGCATCTCAGTTTAGGGCCCTTAGGGCTTCTCTATTTGTATAAGTAAAAAAACCAAACAGTGGAACTCACTAGGAAAACTGGGAATGTCTAGAGAAAATGTTAATATTAGAGACTCAACTAATCTAAAATTTTATCAGCCCACAGGATGTGACAGCTTATGTAAGCTGGGAGTCTTGCCTTTTATCTTCGTGAAACCAATACTTTAAAGACAGTTGTTAATACTTCTTAATCAAGATATTGCAAGAGCACCATTTCAGGAGTGAGTATAAGTTAAAAGTTGGCAAAAAAAAAAAGTTTTAAAATAACTTGTTGCAAGCTTAGATTTTGACAACTATTAAATAATCATCTCCCAAGTTATCAAAGTTTATGTTTATTTTTTCAGAAGTCATTAACTGAAGAGGAGTAACATTGAATTTCAAAAAATCACTGAAGGCAACATCAAGGAATAAAATTGGAGGCAAAAAAGAAATGTTTTTTTCCTCTTTGTGAGTGACAGAGTTATGTAACAGACAACACAGCACTATTTCGCTTTCAAAGTTCATGCAAATTCTTCTCCATGAAATACACCAGCAGGGCTGAGAGATGGTTACACTCAAGACACTCACTGTGGTCTCATCTCCTTCCTCTTTTTACCCCTGGAATCCTCAAGTAATTTAATTGCTGAGGCATGGTCCCAAAAGATAAAGGTCTTAGTATCATGGGTAACTCCTTTTAGCTGGAAATAATATGACTTGCGTGATTCCTTCCACTACAAACTCCATCTTTCTAAAGGCAGCAAGAGCTCTGGAGTAGCTACACGGCTCAGGGAGTGAGAGAGGTTGATGCATCCAAGCTGGTGGTGACCTCAGACACTTCCTCTCTGTTGTCTTTTCAATGGTACACGTGAAATGAATTTCAGTTCATCTATAGCTTGGGATTTTGCTACCCTAAACAAGCAAAAGCAGGAAGGCTAATCAGAGAGACCAGGACTGTGTGTGGCCACCAAGAACCCTAGCTCTGAGAGTTACCTCTGCAAGACGACTGTTGTCCACTCCAGAACTCTTGTTATATGTGCCCTGAGTGTGATCACAGAGTACCTCAGTCTCATGGGCAGTGAGTTGAAGTCCTCCACAAACATTAAATTCCTACAGAAGAGTTTTATACCTGTGAGTATATTATTACTTTTAAATAGAAGTAGTTGCGAAGGCCATCAGCCTTGCTTCCCTGAACTGCTGGACTGTGTTTCTTGTGGGGCAATAGATGGAGCGCAATTACAATTTTTAATCAGTTTCTCTTTCTTCTGTTCAGCAACTGCATATGTTTTTTAAGACTCATTGAGAAAAGGGGTCAAGGAGCTGGAAAAAAGTCCAAGGTTCAAGTTCATAAGGGTTGACAAGATCTGGAAAGGCTGAGCAGGAAGCACGGTCGTTGAGTTTTGGGCTTCATTTGTAGGCCCTGTGACATTCAAGCTTCTGTCTCTCCTTCAATCCATGGGGAACTTTGAATCTAGAAATCTGCAAGACAGAAAGCTTGGGATTGTGGCTTTCTAGGACAAATTGTGGGAGAGAGATATTTTCACAACAAGCTATTAAACCAAAATTTTCTGGAAAAAAATTGCTAGTTTCAGCCATCAACATTCATGAGTAAAAATAGGGAAAAAGGTGATGGGGGAGCTTCTGGAGGCAGTTTGGAAAATAGTTATGATTTTAAAGGCTAATTCTATTGAATTGGATTAAGCTACCTCCAGAATAACTTTAGAACTGCAGGGTAGGGGTTTGCAGATGAGCCTGGCTGAAAGCATTTGCTATGGGAAACTGAGAAAATTCTGCCATGGCCTGAAGGTTAACAGGACACTGCCATAAGTAGCCCTGGAGACGTGGGAAGAAGACAATGCTTGATTTTATGCAAGTAATAATACAAGAGCTTTCTTCGAGACATTAGAGTTTCCAACATTTTTAAGTAGCATAAAGGTACCTTTTGGGAAGCGATTCATAATTTTTTTCTGCTCAGTTCATTGTAGCCCACTGTCAACAGAATTACATAGTTTCCTCATTCTATCATTCTCTTCATGCATTGAAACCGAGCCCTACCTTTGCTTATCTGTTAAAGACTGATGCATTCCTGAATTCACCCCCCCAAGATTTAGGTCTGTTTTGTTAATATATTTATATTTTGAATAAAATTAATATTTTCTGTTTTCCCAGAATACTGTCTTTTGTTATGCTAGAACACAAATCTTACTCCTTAATAACAGGCAGGACTCCTCAAAGTCTTTCCGACCCTGCTGCTACAGAGATAGAAACCAAGAAGGTTGTGCCATTCTCACCTCCAGACCTAGTGAAGACAATTTACTGAACAAAGCTATTTTTTCCCCAACATTTAGAAGACTCCTTGAGCCCTTCTTGGAAATACCTTCTTGGTGTTCAACAGAGTTTAATACACTTTCCATAAAAGCTTGTTCAACAGAGTTTAACACACAAGCCATAAAAGCCTGTCTTCTACACTGTGCCTGAATGTGTGTATGAAGTAAAGGTAGAAGTTTCCAATGCTGTTAGATTGACTGTACCAAAAATAATGGTGAATGAATGCTGGCATCCTTTCTGAAGGTCAGGCTGGCTTCTATCAGCCTTTCTTTTCGTACACATAGCATTTTCTCTTTCCTTCTGAAATTTTAAATACTCAGAGAATCTGAAACTGTATTTTTCTACCCATTAACTTGGGTACAGAACAAGGTGTTTTTACTGGGTTAACCTGCATTGCCATTCTGATATACTCTTTATTACTTCTTCCCTCTGTGTATCTCTGTTTCCTCTTGGTGATTTGAGCTACTTAACTAATTATATTGAATTCAGAAGTAATCATATAGTTTGGTGAAAATGCAATTATAGGATAATCTCATTGTACTTATGCTATTTTACTCAGAATTTAGCTAACAACTTTCCCTGCATCCTTTGGGTCATGATGCTATATGTGATCACAGCACTTTTCTCTCAGAGTTTTTACAGTTCACAACAGACTCCAAATCTTAATTTAAAACAAAATCATGCTCATATAGCTTTGGGAAATATCTTTCCTAACTGTGAAAAGTGTAGTTATTAAAACATTGATTAGATCATAGCCCAAAGACTGTATAAACTTTCCAATGGGTATCTATGTAGGAGCTGAAACAACAGTTATCACTCTAAACTCAGGATGTCAAGCTCATCTCAGTATGGGTAGCTACCCAGCTGTCTAGATGTCTACATCTGAAATGTATGGTCCAGTATGCATCTGAACTTCTTTTATAGTCATAGAGAGAACAGGTACTTAAATTACATTTCATCTGACCTGTTATGGATATCTACCTCAGGATGAGATGAATCAGATTCTTTAAGTGCCCATTTCTCTCCCTGGTCTCTAAGAGTCAAAAAAAGCCACCTAGTTCAGGTGTAGACAATTACTTTGTAGACATTTAAAATTAGATGAGTTGAAACCTGCCTGAGGTGTCTAAAAAGCACAAATGATTTTTCCTTTATGGTCTCTGTTCTTCAGGAGAAAATTGTTATCTCGGGCACAGAATAATATTAGATTTCATACATGGAGAACACAGATACAAAGAATTAAAGGTTCAGTTCCAGAGGTACTGAAGTTCTGATACTCTAGTTTCTGTGCAGGAAAATCACACAGGAAAGTGCTTCACAGAGATCTATGGGATATCTAAGATCTGAATGCTGAGACACAGCCTAACAACTAACCTAAAGCCTTGCCTTGACCTCTAGCTCTACAGCTCAATACATTTTAGCAATATGATACATGTGATGTATGACATGTGACGATCATCAGGTAATGAGCAGGGAAATAAAACTGTGTAAGAGCGAATATTAATGGATGTAGATGAAAAAAATGGTCCTAATTTTTCATATACATATTAAAATTACCTTTTGTCATTGAGGAATGTGATCTTGAAGTTGCAATATATAGTTCCATGAAGCAGTTGGCTCAGTGATAGTGATGGTCAAACAGTGAAATGTAAAAGTAATTAAGAATTATTAGGAAAATAGTTTAAAAAGCAGTAAAAAAGACCCAAACCCTTACCATTAAACATTGCGGAGTCACAATTCAGACAACATGCAGTTAAGGGTTTTGCAGTGTATACTTGGTCCATAAAGCTTGAAATGGGTCACAAATTTTGATTGGGTACCTCAGACATATGGTATTGTTTCTTTCTTTGATGGAAAAAGCATAAAGGATGAAGTTTGCCACATGAAAATGCATGATGTTGCACGGAAAATTAATTTGCATATCAATATAAGTTAAAAATTCTTACTAGTCTTTCTCTTGATCTTTCCTAGAACATCAAGAGAATAATGGTGAAAACAGTAATTAATGTTAACACACACTGTTCAGCGTTGCATTTAACCAATATTCTAAAAATCTTTTTCTTGTCGTCTGCATGTGTATTAATACTGGATACAATTTTTTAAGCATTCCAAGTCTAAGCTACGTTATTCTGATTTCCTTAATTTTAAGATGGTTTTGCTTTTGGATTATCCTAAGGAAAGAGTATAAGATTCTCTGATATTGTGAATTTATACAGCATTGCTGGATTCATTTTTCATTTGTCAGCTAACTCTTCTGAAAATATTTCTAGACATTTATATTAATTTATCATATTTTATCTAACATTTTCCATTCTTGCCAGTATACAGGACACTCTTGCAAAGAAGATGATTTTAATCTTGTTCCTTGTCCAGCTTAAAAGGACTGTTTTGTCTTATGGTGTCGTCTTACCGTGATGAGGGAATCATGTACCGGATCACGGGGTTCTTATGTGGGGCTTTTATGGTCAACCACAGCTGTAGCTTCCTGTGCTGTTATTTGGGATCTCAAATGAGGTGTCACCATGGTCATGTCAGAACATGAAGAATATAGTCCCCCACATCAATAAAGAAGAAGCAAGTAATTTCTGCCTACTGACACTTGAAAGGCAGCAATTTATCTGGTGGACTCCGAAGATGAGACCAGGTACTCTTCAGGCTCTATTTGACCTTGAGAAATATTTCTTCTCAGCTACAAATGAGATAAAAGATCTAGCCAATGTGTTGGAGGGTCTTTGGTCCTGAGTATAATTTCTTTTGTTTTGTTTTTTCTAAACCAAAATGGTAAGGAACAGCAGTGGTGCACGTCTTTGTCTCAAGTCAGCCTGACTTCCCATGGTCAGGAGTGTCCACAGCATGAGCACTGCAGAGTGTACCCACTGTATTCCATGTCACAGCACACATCCTGCGAAATGAATATCACAGCACTGGATCCTCTTGCTTTTAAAAATTGTTCAAATTTAAAATTAATAATTTTTGCACCATTACAGTTTATGGGACAGCCATATAATCTCATCGTTTCTTATTTATGCACTAATGGTTTCTAATACTGCATATAGCTGTAAAAATAAAATGACCTTATTGCTAGTGGAATAGCAAGCTAATGGGTGGCATTTTCAAACATGTTGACAAAGGACACAGGAACAGAAAGTTAGCAGAGACTTCATAAGATCCTGGAACATAGGATGGGCGAAATGCCAGGATGTCTCTGTTTTAGCCTTGCTCCTTCATATCAGGGCCATCTATAAGATTTGGCCAAGTGGTTCAAAAAAGAGCCACCTGGCCAAAAAAGAAAAGCCTTGTCAGCCAGGTCTTGAAAAACTCCAAGGACAAATTCTTCCAGTGTGTTCTTGATGGCTACTGTGTAGAGGGAGGCAGGATGCTGCTTTGTCTTCCTGAAACTATAACTTATCCAGGCCAAATTATCTCCAGGTCTTATCTTGTGAAGGGCAATTACTCCAGTACCTGCTCCCTGTCTCTGCCTCATTTGTCGGTCACCTGTAACTGAATTCATGTCAGTTTACCAATGCCTTTTCTTTTTTCTGGTTTTCCCCAAACTGTACACATTATTGTAGCTGTGGCCTAATGCATTAGAAGCCCAGAATACTGTCACTCTTTCCTGCCAGGGGAAGCTGCTGGGTCATATTCACCTATGTGTCCACCAGGACCTCCCAGTCCTTTTTAGCATAGCTTCTCCTCAGCTGTGCTGAGGGGTAACTTATGTAAGTTGCAGAATTTTGCATTTTTTCCCCTGCTGAATTTCATGAAGTTCCTGCTGGCCCTGTCTTCTGATCCGTCTAGATCCCTCGGAGTGGTAAAATTGCTTTTGAGTGCAACAACTGATTCCCAGCTTGACGAAAAATTTTGCACAAACGGTACCTTACAACAATTGTCTAATTGATATTTTCAGTGCAGTTTTCATCAAAAATAAAAATAAAAAATACAGTATTGCATATTGCTTCCTGTAGCAAAAGACATTTGAGATCTTTCCACAAAAAGCAGCATTTTCTCACCTGAGTGAAGAGCCCTTGGGAAAAATATTATGGTATCTCTGCTTTGAGAAGGCTTGCCGTTTGGTTAAAGCCCTGTCTCAACTCACTAGCTGAGTCTGACTTAATAGCAACAGGTAGTGACTCTTGCCCAGTGGAACTCAAGAACTTTATGTTTAACTGCACCAAAAAATAAAAAGTTCCGAGAAAAATAACTTGGCTTCTCTCCTGCAACCACTGCTGAAGCGAACACTGAATAAAAGAGAGAAGAAAACAAAGCATCACAAAGGAAAAATCAGCTCTTCTTATGTCTTCATCGCAGCTGACTAAAGTTGGATTTCAAAGTACTTTTCAAGCTGTTTGGATACACATCAACTTGTAAGGGTAAAGGGAAGAAAAAAGGAAAGGAAAGAAACTCACCAGCTTTTCAGCCCTGAGCGCCAGTGAATTATATTTTCCCCTATGTTTCTTTGCAAGTCTGCTCTCTCTTTTTTGTACAGTTTTATTTATGTGGCAAAGTATTAACTCAGCAGTAAGCTAACAGCCACATGGAGTTATGAGAGGACACATTTGACTTTGCTGCTGAAACACAATATTCTTTATGAAACAATAGACTGTACAGAGGAAATAATGATTCCTGGGAGACCGAATGTCTCAGGGGGTTGGGATGTGCAACGGGGCTTTCAGTTTCTACCTCAGCATTTTACATGTCAACCAGATTAGCACTGACCTAAAACTCCTGTCTCACACCTCTGCAGTTCCTTGTGCTTTGCCATTTGTAAGGGAACGTTGGGAACGGGCTGCTCCTTCTCATTTAGGGAGTGGAAGGGAAACCAAATTATTTCTCCTCTCGTTCTGCGATAGTGAATGTAAAGGTTTTGCTTTCACTGTTGCTTAAAACCTCAACTCCTTGAAGAGAACCTCTGAGTTGACAGCATGTAAAAGCAAGCCTCAGGTAATTCAGTGAAGCTATTAGCATGGTCAAAATAGGCTTGTTACTGGCAGAACATGAGGTTTGTTATTGGCAGAACTGGCTGAAGTGATAATTCCTGAATCCTGCTTTTACTATGATTTGTGTATAGACTTAACAGCGACTGAACCATGCAAAACATCTGGGCTATTCCTGTGCACGATGGCTTGTGGTAGTTTGAGCTGTATTATAGAGAATACAGAGAGCAATGTTGTTAGAAAAAATGTTAAGAGGAAGTGTCTGTAACCTGTGTGTAACCTTGCTGTCAGGTGGCCCGTTTACCAGCTGTAGTACAGAAAGGGTTTTTAGGCTTAGCCTCGCAGTGTTCTTGTTATATTTAGCTGCAACAGGAGCTTAAATTCAGTTAGCCAGTAGGGAAACATTTGGTCTAAGCTTCTTTTGTAATTCATGGAGAGGCAGAGAGGCATTCCAGAATATGTGTTTTAATGTACAATAAGTGTTCATGATGAGCAGGACCATTTGCCCATTTGCCCTCTGCAAATAGTTGTTCCATTGCATTTCCTGAAGAAAGAAGACAGGCACAGAGAAGACAAAAACTTTTACATCGTTTATATGAAATGAGATTAAATTTGCTCATAGGTCCTAAAAACTTGCATCATGACCATGAGTTCCTTTCCGCCTTTACTGACCCAGTTTAAAGAAATTGAAGACATTTCACACACAATGCTAACAAGTCTCATTTTGCACATGTACAATGGATGAAAAATCTTTTAGAAAAATGGATTTCATAGTGGAAAATAATGGTCAAAGATTTGTGAATCAGGATAAAATAAATTAAGGGAAGGATCCTCAATGTTAAAAAAGTATGAGTCCCAGCTACACACCTTTCTGCATCCCTGCCAACAACCTACCAATGCTGTCACTCCCAAACTTGTATAAATCATGCAATAGAGAGTTGTAGTTTGGTTAAGGAGTCAGAGCCCTATTGAGTTTCCCAAACTTTTGGTAAACAAACCAATAGCAGCTGTGGGATGAGGGAATGTGGAATAATTTCCCCAGAAACAGAACAGCCTGGAGCAGTGGCTAAGTAGGTGCTAATTTGGCTGTGCTCTGGGAAGATCACAGTCATTCTGAAGATAAGGTGGCTCCCCATAAACATGTTTCATTTAAATCTTGCTAAGCAAACACCCAACTTTCTAAAAGCCTCTTCAAAATTTTTCTAAATGTCTTGGCAATCTTTATGCTTACAGGTTTTCTTTTCATCCCATCCACTTCTTTCTCTAGCTTTGGTATAAATTTCTCTTAATATAAAAGTTGACTGGTAGCAACAGAGCACACACTTCAGAAAAGGATTTTGAAATAGGAAAGGAGGAGAGTGAAAAGACTTTACACTCTTCCCATCTCTTAGCACCTTTTACTGTGACACCTCTCAGAGAGACCCACACATCAGCCTGATGGTGAAATGCCTCCTTAGCATCCAGACGATGTCTTCTGTTTAATAAACAGTCGGAGAGTTGGATAAGAGAACAGCTTAAAGCAAGCATGGCAGAAATGGCAGCAGGCAGATTCAATTTTTCCAAGAGTGCTTGAACACTGGGGTATAACAGAGCTAAAAATTATCTGTTGTAGTGTCCTGATGTGTATATTGACTTGTTTTCTTTTGTGCCAGTAACTTTCATGGTGTCTTTATTATCAGCGCTTGCAGAACAGGGCAACACTTGTTTGAACTCAATCTGTGGCTTTGAATTTGTCAGGTACAAGAGGACAATGGTGCAATGCTATTCTTCATTTTTTAAGTGACAGTAGGTATGTTCAAACCATCTGTGTGATCTGGATCAAAACCAAAGGCTTTGTGATTTTCTGTCCAAAGTTGTGACTACATTCAGAGAAATCCAAATGTGTCGCAAAGCCATTTAAAGTGATTAACAATACCCACAAGTAAGTGATAGAAGTCATTACTTCCAGGCCTGCTATCTGCTCCTGAGGTAATAGCTGCAGGAGCAGACCGCTGACTGAGTTGAAAAGCCAGTAGATTCTCTGTTTGGTCTGGCACAGAGGCAGAAGGAGCAAAATTCTTCACTATCTCCTTGATCCTTGGTTTTCTACCAGTATAAAGGGTCATTTTCAGCAGGATCACAGAGTGCTCCTCCCTGACAGTGTCCCACATCCTATTGTGGTCCTTTTGATGTGGGAAAGAAGAGCTCTTCACCCTGCAGGCTGACATCTGTGTCTTACACTTTTTGGTTATTTACTTTTGCTGGGGATATAGGTCTTGCTGTTGCCACTGTTTTCTTCCTTACCGAGCTTCAGATCTGCTCTTTTGGGTACTTTGCTTTAAAAGAGTGGCATGCAGCCGGTATCCCAGCTGGATGGAAAAGCCTGTACACTCTGCACACTATTAAAGAGAAACAGAGATCTAACCAAGACAGCCTGCATTGTCCTTTAGCAATATTTGTGTTCCTCGGGCAGTTAATGGTTATAGATACTTAACACAGGTTGACTGCATAATCTTATGGCTATCTGCCTCTCTTCATAGACCATCCTGAGAAATAAGATGCTTGTCTTGATGGATCGGTAACCTCAGGACTACGCACCTAAAATTCCACCACCTGTCAGTCTAAGGTAGGTATGGTTCAAACATTGGATTTTGCTCTACGTCATATCCCACAGCCCCAGATTTTGAGGCTAAAGGGACAGCTATGAACTTCATTCCAAATTAACAGGAACTTTCTCATAATAATCCATAATTCCACAGATTGAACTGTGATAACTTGCCTTTTTCGCAAAGCTGTGATTTTATTCTTTCCTGTAAAAAAGAAGGCACTGTAGGTTTTCTACATTTAAGATTTGCCTGCCTTCCCAATTTGTCTTGTCATTGTTAAATCTAATCTCCACTTCTTTGTTTCCACCATTCTTTTTAAAGAATCATAATTGGTACGATTATCCTTGCTATGAGAATAATTAGCTATAGCTTTTTGACACATTAAATGGGGAACATTACATTTTAAGCAGCAGGCACTGAAACACTAAACAATACTGCTTTGAATAGGACCATAGAGAAGAGGCTCAGGTGAAACAATTGCTAATTTTAGCAACTTGAACTTTACACCCTTATAGAAGAAAATTAATCTCACAGTAGTTTTTGGCTGTGAAATAGACAAAGCACTTTGGCCTCTTTTTAAAATAGACCTTTGATATTTTCAGTGATGGAAGATGGTTGCACAGTGAATCATCCCCTGATGTGTCCAAAAGAGCTTTGCTCTTACAATAAAAAGAAAGTGTTTGATTCCTCTCTTGTGTGGCTGGAAAAATCAAATATCATCTAATGCAAAGAGCATCATCCAGCAATACTTGCATTTTAGATATGAAATCTTTCAACAGCGACTGGGCAATGTCACATCACAAAAAAATTAAAGGTTCCTGAATTTTAAGTGCTCTAGCATTGAAAACTCTGTTCCACATTTAGCAAAACTAATTGTAGGAACAGGTGCTTGTATGTTATTTGAGAGGTGTTAGAACAAAAACGTCTTCCTCTACCGAATGTAGTAAGAATTTACAGTCCCTTGAAGATGACTATTTTGAGACAGTCAGTTGTTCACCCTACTGATGTATTTTAGTTTTTCAGAAAGGCCACCAGAAAAAAAACAACTGTAGGCCTACAACACTTGCTTAGCATAAGTGGATTACAGTGATGAATTGGTCTAATAATCACCCTGTTAACAGCATAGCTGGGATGAGCCTTTTTTCTCAGTTAAAGATGAGAATGAAGATGTGATGATTCTATTAAAATAGGACGTTTTAATTGTTTGCTGGAACCGACTTTGGTCAGCAGTGAACTGCAGTATTATTATAATAATAGAACTCTTTCAGTGTTCAAGCATAGCAAGTAAATGGTGATGTAAGTTTGATGAAACTAATTGCTGTAACTAACGTAATTGACACCTTAATATATTGGAAAATAGTATTAAGAAATTCTGTAAAAAACAGCATGTTAAGTAAATTAAAAATGGCTTAATTAATGGAGTTATTACCTTTGCAGCATTTCCCAGGTTGTTTCTGCCAGGCAACGTTAAGCTAAACAAGATAAAAAATTACTTGGATTTCAGCAATAGAGAACACTGACTTCATTTCTACTTAAATAAGTCTCTGACTTCTATACTGATTTCAGGATAATCCATCTGAAGCAAACCTGGTAAAGCTAAGAGATATTATTCAGACCCTTATCTAAACTGATAGCTAATACGGGCTTAAATAAAGACCTTGGGATTTCAATTCCCAGAACATGCTTGCAATAGTTACCGCCATGGGTTAGCACTTCAAGAAGGTATTAAATTCTTGCCATTCTGGTTTCTTCAGCTATTCATAGTAGTACCTCAGCAGTCTGGGTAGGAAACACCTCCTCAGGGAGCAGGAATCTCAGGACTTCAAGCCACCTTTTTCCACCTGAATGTTTAGTAGGAAAAAAATCCAGCTTCTTGCCCTGCACCAAGCACATAGTTATTAAAAGAAGAAATAGGAAATGACAGTCAGTTTGAAGCTCATTATAGGACTGAGAAATATATGATCAGTTCCTGGAATTACTGCATCTGTTGTTCTGGAAACTTGGGCAGATTATTTGATTCTCTGTGTCTTAATGACTGTAAGTGTAACTGGGGCTAAATCTTGTTTTAGTCCCAAGTAAGATTACATATCCCCAAATCAAGTCTTCCGTTCATCGCTCATCACACCTAATTGCATCGCAAATTCTGTACTGCAAGGATTAATTATTATTATCTGCTTTTCATCTGGCACATTGGGCCATAACTGTGCTACCACAGTATAAACAAAGTACAGCAAAATTACAGGTACTTTAGATCCCCAGAAGAAGACTCAAAAATTAGGAAGTACTCTTGATTCTTAGTTCTACTTCATTCTGACAGATACTTAATTCTATTTCTTTTTTTTCTGCCAGAATATTTGGTTCTTCCATAAGCCTCTTCCATTTTGCTTAAATTATGTAATTGTTAATTATCTCAGACATTTTGCATCCACTGATTATTTGTCCAAAAAGAAATGTGCAGTTTACACATGGCTGCATGCCCAGTTGAGTGCCCTTCTAAACTAGACATTACCAGAACCAGCACCATATCATTAAGAGGACTCTCTGTTTCAGAATACAACTGAAACTGCCTTGCCTTTTCCTTTCTTTGGAAGGTGTGTTCAGGGTCCTCCCTGGTTAGAGATGCTTTTCAGCTTCTGTCACTATTTTGACATTTTGATGCATCACTGGGGAATGCTGAAATAGTTGGTTTGACACTGGTGTCACAACCTTCCATCTTTGCGTGAAAGCATCTATTACTGTATTTCCACATCTAACCACAATCTAGACACTCGTGACAAACCACAATAGTCATGTTAGACTAAGTGAAGGAGAGAAAGAGAAAATCTTCACAGCTCACTGGCAAATCACCTTGATTCTGCTAAAGCAAGATGGGAAGGCCAATATTTCGTGGAGCCCCTTGGAACAAAAACAACTCTCTATGCTAAAAGAGAGGAGCAAATGACATGAAAAAATAAGTTGCATATGGTTATTTGAATATATGGGGGAAAAGGATCACAGTAACAATGGTTATACACTGGAATAGATTGGATGGCTTCATGGAATCTCCATCCTCAGAAATTTTCACAACTCAACTGGAAAATGCCATATCTGGTGTCAAAATTACCTCTCCATCATACAGGGAGTTGGACTAGTTGAACTACAGAGGTCCTCTCTGCCTAAAATACCATGTGGTTCCAGGATTTTTTCTGCTACCCCTCTCAGTGGGCACTTCCATGACTAGTTGTGACCACACGTGGAGCTTTGAGATGACTAGGTTAAACGAGATAAAGCCCATTCTAAGGCTGAGGGAAGTTAGAAAGTTGTAAGAGAAGTGCTCAAATGAACACTTGAAAACAGATTCAGTTTAACCATTGTACCAGGAACCTGTATGCTCATGCATGACAGAGACCACAAGCAAAGCCAAAATTCAAAGTCAGATTCCTTAGAAATTATGTGTGGAGAATATACATTGTGATCTCAGGCCGCAGTACCACTGGAATTAAACTAACAGGAAAAAGGATGATGAAAAAGTATTGTCCTCAGTACTAAAAGGCTTTTATCGAATCCATCTTCTGAATATCTGTAGGCAAGTGAGATGCATTTTGTCTTCTTGGCAGAACTGAGCCTTCATTAATTCCTTTTTTTAAGGAATGCATGAAGTTCAGTTCAGTTCAGTGTCTTATAAAACTGCAGAGAGATAAAACCACCTCCACAGCACAGTACAGTCCATTTAACATCTGTAACTCCTTCTGGACACACTTCTTTCTGCCCATTTGCCACATGGGGGCATTAAGACAACCATGTTTCTAATTTAATTCCCTCAGGCACATAAAGGGAGATGTAGCAAAAGCTACTGTCTGCATTAAGAATTGGTGCAGAGTAGCTACTTTGGTATAATTTCATAACCTTACTTAGTGAGCATTGATTACTTTATGTAGGCTCCCCCCGAGCTCTACATGTTTCAACACTATGTGGATATTGTGCATTATCTTGAACAGAAAGTCATTACATTAACAAGATGACATCTAAAGGAAAGTAGCCAAAAACGCGGTGTACAGATATTGTTTTGGAAAAAGAAACTGCTTCTTAATTTTTAAATATTCTAAAAAACTCAGATTTTCTTTTTCTTCTTAGTAGTTATTTATGGACTTTAATTTGAATGTTCTACACTCAGCAATGTTTCTATGGTTTCCTTCCTGGTAGTTTTTTGGATTAAACTTTGAAAATTTGGCAACCATACGGCATTTATTTATACTGTGTGTGCTAACTATCAGATTTTTATCAAGATGACTTTGATAATCTCAGGAGCAAAAGCACAGAAAAACTGCTGCTGAAAATCCTGCCTTCTCTTGTAAAAAACAAAAAGAATATACATACTGTCCATCACGCAGCTTGTAAGCTCACACTGGGTAATCACAGAAGTACTTTTAAGGCCCAAGCTCAGTCCTCTCTTTCTCTACTACTGCATCTTGCTGTCACTCATTACATCATGGACAAAATTATTTGACAAGATCCTTGGGCCAAGAGCAATTTATTTGTTCAGCAAAATGTCCAGCTAACTAAAATAGCTAAATCAAATAATAGTGTTGGTGGGAGAGTGGGTGGCTTTGACAGAGCCATTTTGCTGTCAGAAGCAGTTGTTTGCAAATCCATAACCATGCTTACTTTTGTCATACCATCCTGGAGAATTTTGCTGTGCTGCGTTTTAGAAAGGGGTGCGATATATACTCATGATATTGGGCACTATGTTATTTATTACTATTTTCCAGCTGCTGTAAGTGATGTTTTAATTAACTAACCTGCATTTAAGGTGTAGGCAGCAAAAGAAGAGCCTGATTGTACCACATATAAGCATATCTGTCCTAGCTTTGCTCCAGATTATCTTGCTAAAAATATAAATGAGCGTGTAGTATCATCCCCTTCCTTAGCAGACTAACAGCCTAGAGGCTCCTGCTGTGGTCCATGCCTATGCTGAAACCCAGGCAGCTGCATTTGCTCTGCTGCTGTTTTCCCATTAGCTGACAATTAAACAATTGGTTAATTATCTGATTAACTAACTGTAGCTGACTCTCTGTACTACAGTTGTTACTTCCTTTTCACTGTGTATAGAACAGACATGGCTTATTGCTTTTGGATGTGATTGCAATCCCCCATTAGTGGGTTATCTTTATTACTGATTTTGTTTGTATTCAGTGCTGAGCATTCTTCAAATCTTAACATATTTCAGCCAATACCTGATAAGACTGTATCTATTTTCCCAAGTCAGAGCAGTGTTTACCGTTACCTAGTGCATCTATGTCTGACTTCAACCAGGCGTCATTCTCAGAGCAGGAAAGATTTTGATTCATACCCTTCAGAAGATAACTGGTATTTAGACTTTTCATTAGCTGGTTCTTCTGGCAAACCTGCCTTACAGCAGTTCATAAGAATATGAGGTTTCTTGGGTACTAATTCAGTATCTTTGGCACTGAATGCCTTGATTCTGGGTTCAGAGGCGTGGAATTGCAATTATAGCCATCTTAGGGGACAAAATGTGCTCTTTCTGCACATAGGCGTGCATGCTAGTACTTGATTTTGGGAATCTTTGAATGTGGGAGACCTCAAAATGATACAGTCAATTGCAGAGGTAGCCATTGGTGTCTTCAGTTTCCTAATTCTACATTTCCTTGTGAATAATATGGGAATATAAAGGAAGATACTGATTCTGTCCTTTCAGTTATAGTGCTGTATGTTGTTTAAAACAGTTGTCAATATTAAAAAGAAATGGTTAATGCATCTCTTGCTGTGTATTTCAATACTTACTCACCATTAAATTCCTACTGGTCAAATTTTCCTTTGGTATATCGGCTAAAGCATTTGTCAGACTGACAGATATGGATATAATTTATAGATTTCTAAGTAAGCAAAGAGGGAACATGCATAAATATAGATCTCTACAGTAAGAGTCAAGAGTATGAGCCAATGAATGGATACACTTTGATATACTCCTGCAAAGTTCTGGTGTCCTCTTCGCCACAATTATTTGATGACGGTTTTTAGCTTTTTAAACTAATATTCCTCATTGACTGTGAAACCAACAGCAGCTTGGAAAAGGAAGGCAAAGTGATAAACAGCATCTGTGTTACCGAACAATCTGCTGGAATTAAATTTCCTCTAATGTATAGAAGAATGAACTGGAAATTCATCCAGCAATAAAAAGAAAAAAGTGTTTAAAGATGATTAATTTTCTAAGTCTGTTTCACTAACACCAGTTCTCAAGGGGGAACAGCCTCATATTGACATTTGACAAAGTTAATTTTAGTAACTGATAATTGATGGATCAGTTTTTCTAGTCTAATCCAGTTTCTTGATCTCTTGATCTCTGCTCTGTTTCCAAATAGGGTCCATTTATTTAATTTTACCCAGGAGCTCGATTATGCACGATAAAGGTATTTTCATTAATTAAGATTTGAAATGTCTAATGCTCTCTGTGTCCTTTTGCTAGAGATATAAATGCAAAAGAATCACAGACTGGCACAATATCAAAGTGTTCAGAAAAACACCCAGCAATTCTTGAGATAAAGTAAGGCACCGGAATTCTCCCAACTGGCAAGAATTCTCTAGATGAAACATTTACATCTGAGGAGGCAGGTAGTGGTCTTGTGAACATGCCTGGACCAAGCCTCAACAGATCTGTGATATAAACCTGGAGTAGAGACCTCAAGTCTTACCTTCCTTTCCTTTTTCACAGAATGGTTTTGATTGGAAGGGACCTTGTCAATTACTTTGTTCCAATCCCCCTGCTATGGGCAGGGACACCTCCCATTAGACCAGGCTGCTTAAAGCCCATTTTACAACAGAAGTTTTTCAAATGAGGGAACAAAGAAGAATCAACAGACAGTGAGCTTGGGAAAAGGGAGGGCAGGTGACTGAAAATCTCCTCCCTACCAGTATCTGCCATAACCCTGGTCAGTCAGAGCCTGTAGGGGATTGTATAGGTGCAAGAAGTTTTTCAGGCTTCCATGTTCTCAGCAAGGCCATTTCCTGGAGCTGTGGACAGAAGAGAAAACCCTCCTTTCCTGTCCCAAAGTTTCTTTGGGGTCCTGCTTGGTTCTGTTGCACAATGTCAAACCAAGCCACAGCGTTTGCACTTCCAGTGTCATGATTTGGAGATGAGCATTGTGTTTTGCTCTCTCTGTGTAGATACCAAAGGTCTTATACAGGAGTTATCTTAACTCCATGAAAGCAGTGAGTTGTTCTTTAATCAGGGCTAAGTACCCCTTTTTCCACTTTTTCTGCTGGAGTGGAAGCTCTTCAGAAGAGGATTTTTACTACGTTGCTAGCATTACCTAAGTGGGGACACGGACACATTAATAATAGAAAGTAAATGCTACTAATAAGGAGGCCAGCCCCTGTGAGCAGACCAGCCTTCAAGTAAGTAGCAATACAACGAAAATAATAATGGACTGAAAAGTAAAACCTATACAAATAACAGAAGGTTTTTGCAATGCTACATAGAAGAAGGAATTTTAATGCTTGAGAAACTATAGTGCTGACATCAAGGTAGACCTGGCTGATGTTTTTTCATTGACAGACAAATTAATCAGGTAAAAATTGTTTACTACAATGACTGTGACTGGTAAATTTTCTAGTTTCTACTGAAATGACCCCTTTCCCCCATATGCTTATTATTGTTTGAATGACATTTTGAAAGAAGCCTTGTGACTGAGGACACGATGCAATGATTACTTCACAATTCTGTTAATGTTTGTTAATAAGTTGTTCACCAGGACTGATGCAGTAAAAGAAAACATACTAGGGGTTGCGATGCAGGGGTTACTCAAAACCTATTTTTACTCGTGTCTCTCCATGGTCCTATGGGGTGTTTTAGCTAACAATTAAAGGTGGAAAATCTTTTAATTGCAGTGACAATATTGGAAAAAAACTGGTTATATCATTAATTATTTACTATTTACAAAACCCATTTCAACTTTCTGAATACAGTTTAGGACTTTAGTATTTTTCTCATTCCTTCTCTTCTTCCCCCCGCCTCCTTTTCCTTTTTCTGTGTTTACACCCTTATTTCTCAGTTATTTCCTCTGTGGAGAAAACCAAAAATTATTTCTTATTAAATATAGAAATATTTTCCTTTCATCATAGAATGGTTAGAGTTGGAAGGGACCTTAAAGATCATTGAGTTCCAAACCCCTGCCATGGGCAGGGACACCTCCCACTGGACCAGGTTGCTCAAACCCCCTCCAGCCTGGCCTTGGACACTTCTAGGGATGGAACATCCACAACTTCTTTGGTAACCTGTTCCAGTGTCTCACCACCCTCACAGGAAAGAATTTCTTTCTAGTATCTAATCTAGAAAAAAATTCTTTGTCTTTCCCCAAGCATTTCCAATAAGGAAAGAAATAAATAGGGAAAATTAACATCCATAACCTGAAAATTCAGGGTAGACAAAATATTGCTTTTTCAACTTTAAGGATGATGAAATTTGAGACTGCATGGAATTTTTTTAGAGAAAGCAATAAGTTTTGAAGTTCTCAGTTCCAACCCAGAATAAATTAGTTAAACTAAACTGTGTGATGGAAACATTAATTTTAATTTGAAGTGATATTTCTGACTGTAACTTTTAATTTTAATTGAGATGCTGTCATAGAATTATTTTCATTTTTTTGCATGCAACCTGAAATAATAATAAAAAAAGACAATACTACCTCTAATTGTTGTTTTATTTAACAGAGTTCAACAACTTCTTTATATTTGCATAACTGCATTTGTGTTGATTTTTTGAAGCTATCATTTCACTATTACAAAGACATTGAGAAAATTAATAAAGCCATTTTGCAGAAACTGTGTCATATAAAAAAAGGATTTAGTAACTTTTCTTTTTTAGCAATGTAGAGAAAAGTGATCTCTTAATTGATAAACGACATCTTATAAGGGCTATTATTTGAGAAGTCTTGGTTTCTAGGAGACCGTCACTAAAATTTGTCAGGATAACAAATATTTTATTTCAGATAAAAATATTAATTAGTGTGCATGTTTAACAGGTAATATCTAAAGATATCAGATATCTGTTGATGTAAAAGTGTATGTGGAAAAGGACAGGATTAAGTTCAATTTTTGGTGGAAATTGTGCAGCCTCAACAGGTACAGGGAGTCCTCTTCATTGGTTAAAATAAAAAGCACAAAATTCTTAGTAAGGATCCTAAATCTGATGCAAAGATCGTTTTGTTTGTTGTAACGTTCATTAATCTTATTGCAGAAGAACCACAACATAAAAGACTTCAGTTCATAAAAACTGCAGCTGCAGAATTTGTCATGCATGTGAAGACCAGAAGTCTTGAAAAAGGTCTTTGGAAAGAAAAGACACTATACAACAAGTAAACAATGAAAACAAACAAACAATCAATCAAACACACAAACAAAAAACAACAACAAAAAAGAAAATAAAAGAAAAAAAGAAGGATGAACTCTCGTGCATGCAGTGATGTCTGCACAGTGAGAGAAAGTTGAGCAGATACAATAAAAATCGAGCAAAGCTGCAAAACCCATCTGGGGCTTGAACTTCATTATGGGTTAGTGGTACAATTCTGTGCTAAGGTCACACATTTTCCTTTGTCAAAATACACAGCCTCACAAAAATCCTCAGTGAGGCTTCATTCCTCAGCTGTTTAAACCATTGAAATGTTGATAGGGTAATTAGGATGTCATAAAACTTTGGGGATGAATCATCATTCTGGGAATGGCAACCTTAAATGATGGGGGCTCATACAGAGCTACATGAAGGTTGCAGCTTTGTCAACGGGCTGGGAGAAAATGACACCTGAAGTACATCTCATGTTCCAGTTGGGAGAGAAGGCAGAACAGGGAGGAAAGGAATCTAACTACACTTCTTTCAAATCTGACACTGATGAATGATTTAAATCCCTACTTGTCCTTCAAAAATTAAATACTTAAGGGAAATTTTAAGAATGCTTTCCACCAAACCGGGGTAGGGTCTATGGCTTCTAACACCCTTCATAAATGACTATTATAATATTTCTGTGTTAATTCACTAGGTATAATTTTACATGTTCTTTGGTAAATACAGTGAAAATGTAATTTGTAAATATTTTCTTGGCCAGAATTGCCTTACGTTTCCTTCTCACGGTTGACAACACCCTATTCCAGGATATGAAATATATTGTTTGCAAATCTCAACATGGATCTAGCAAAACTAGTAAAAAAATAATCCCAGATCTGCACTATTTAAAGCATTCCACTTCAATAAAAGTACTTTTGAAAAAATTCCTCAGTTTTGTTCCAAAGTCTGAAGACTGTAGGGTTTTATGAAAAGCTTCTTAAGGCTTTAAAAATCTGCATAAAAATTAATCGTTCAAACAAATGTAAGTTTGCAATATTTGTATCACAAAGATTTCTGTCAAAAAAACACAGTTGGAAATAACATGCTGTTTGTCGTGTAATTGTTACTATTCACTAAAGCAGAAAAAGCAAGTGCAGAGAGCTAAGGAACTGACAGCTCAGTCATTTAAAACTACAGGTTGTCTCCTGGATGACAATAGTTTTCGAACTAGAGCCTAACCCATGCCGAGAAGTTGCTTGCTGGAAGTATATATAGGAATAATATTTTAACACTTTAGTTGAATAGAGATTTTTTAATTTTTGTCCTGAAAAATAAGAAAATGCTACTCAGAAAAAATGGCAGATGCAAGAATAGCATATGACCTGCTCTGCGTTTTATTTCACAATGTTTGTTTTATGCGCAAGTACCTAAATTCTAGATTAATTATGGAATTTGATTTAAACCTCATAGATGGAGACTGAAGAACTGAATTTCCTGTTGTGCTCCAGGAGACCAAAACTGGTGATGAGAATCAGCTTAATCTGCAGAAAACCAAAACATGTTGTCTAAGACGTGGCTGCCCGTGTGAAAAGTGTCCGTGCAGGGGTAAGTATTGCCCTAGTGACACTCTCACATTCATGTTGCCGATCATCAAACACACAGTCACACCGATCTGCAAAATGCAAATATTTGCAAGGTGCAAGAGAGAATATTCATGACTGAGCTGTAAAGCAGTAGAGGGGAGTTTAGGAGAAATCAGTTCTCAAACTCCTCTACATGAAAAAAACCTTAATTTAATTTTTCTGGGCACTGATTTCTCATTTATAAAATGGAGAAAATAATTCCCTCTTGTCTACTAGGTGACACTGGTGAGACAAAAAGCGTTGTTTGTGATAGTTTGTGGAAGGGGGTAAAAAAAAAAAGGCAAATTAAGTAACCATGTCTTACACACAGATAAGAAGAAATATGTATATATTTTCATTAACCTGCTGGGCAGATAGCCTTTATTTTTCATTTGACCATACTGAAATAGCATTACTTCACAAAACCTCTAACAGTAAACCAGAGCTTTGGAAAATACTATTCCTAGGATTGCAGTGATAAAAAACCACAAACCCCTTCTTTGAATAGACAGCTTTTTTTCCTTTATGCTAACAAAGCACGTTTTATTAAAAAAATCTCTGGAGATGTTGTAGTAACTCCAACTCAATTTGAAGGTAAGAAAGAAGGCATGTTAACTTTCAAGAGGATTTGCAAAGCCCTCAGCAGTTTCATCCCAACTGCTACTACTATTTATTTTGTGTATTTGCTCTTCCTGGTTCATCCCATCTAGCTTTAAGCACTTAAATTAAACTCCTGGTCATAAGGCAGGTTCATGTCTTAGGTGCACTAAATTGTCCTCTGAAGTCACTGATCTTTTTCTGTCAACCAGAGAGAAAGCCAGGGCTCCTACCTCAGGTATGTCATTTGAAATGACAGATTCAATCTTTAGTGGTTTGCTCATGGTTATACAGGTCATAGGTTCTCAATGAACCTCTATGTTTTATTCATGCATCACCTGTCTGTGTTTTTTATTAGGAGTTGCAGTAAATGTGATGCTTGCTTGAAGTTCTGATGGTGTCATCTGTATTTAATTTCAATATTTTTCCAAGTCTTTAGATCTGAACTGATGAAATTAACAGGTGTTTTAGCATTGGCTTCAAGGGCAGCAGAGTGAGATCCTATCCCTTCTCTGAACTTTCAGGCATTTTAAAAAGAGATTGAGTAATTAACAGTATAATAGTAATAAAGGACAATCCTTTTCTGATCATGAATGAGAGCAATGCGCATGACCCCCTGAGCACCATGAACTTTTGTCTCTGATTTGAGTAAAACTTGGGGTTTCATGATGACTGTTTTTTTCCTGTCTGCATTTGTGCAAACATTGTCGCACCAGACACAGGGAATTAGCTGGCTTGGGTTCTCTTGGGAGGTGTATAAGGATGCTCTTGAATTTCTTGACCAGGTGTTATTTACAGACTTAAATTCAATTTTCATCAACAGTGCATAACACAGTGTTGAGCTGTATGAATAGCACAGACTAAATCCTGTTTGTCCCTTAGTTGGGAAATATTTCAATAGCAAGGGATGTTTTTAATGGCTCTATAGAGCCATACATGTCTATGTCCTTCTGACCAAAGAACAGAGGAGTACCGGGTAACAAATAATTTTTTTCTGTAAAGCATCAGACCTTACATCAAAGTAAAAAATGACTGACATGGTTTCGCTTATTACAAGTATAGGAAAATATTTCTATATAATTAATTCTGAAAGTAAGGTTTATATCTGCTACTAAAGAACAGGCATTTGTTCCCTGCTTTATTCTATATATTTCTTTGCCTTCAGCTAGTAATCTTTCTTTGAAATACCATGGAAACAAGCAAATATGCCTCATTAAACTTTCTTTGCAGGGAAGAAGAGGGAAAAAAAAAAACCAGAAAAAGCAGAGAATTTTTAAATCATGGAGTGGGAAAGAATAAAATTGAAAGGGTGATTAGATGGTTCTTCTTAATTCTTTCTGGTAAAGCAGAATAATTTGCTGGGAAAAAAACAACACTGTAACTTTCTTCCCGATTCTCCTCTCTCTAAGTTGGACTGTTTTCCAGCTCTATACTGCATTATTACTTCATGTTTTACAGTTATGCCCATCGCTGTAAGATATGAGTCATAGCTGATGCCTTGCAGTCTCTTCATATACCTAAAATAATACTTTTATATATGTTTTCTAAGAAATTTTGTTTAGATTCATATAAAGAAGTATTTCAAAATGCAAAACTTTTAGAAATTAGCTTCTAGCTGACCGCTTATACATAGACATGTTCAGGAATATTTCTTTCCTGTTGAAAAAGAGGGACAGATTTTGAAAGAAACTCCATTAAATTCAGTAAAGCTATGCTGTTATATACCTGTTAAGGATTGTGATAAGGAGAAATTATTAAACTGGAATTTGTAACTATACCCTTTAATAAGGGATTTAAAATTACTTTGTACTTGGAAGCAATTTCAGCTTTCAGCAATATACCTCACCCTGCCTTCATATGTTATTGAGAACTTAATGAATTGGTTGTGGAGGATCCACACATGGCTGTTAGTTAGAATCCCCCTCCACGTTTGCCCAAGACACGTCCCGTAGGCTTAACTAAGGCAATGTCTGTGAGGGACATGCCTTGAAATTAAACTCCACTCTTCAGAATAGCCCCATAATCTTAAAGACAAACTTGGTAGTGAAAATGATATTGATTCAGCTGAGTTAGTATTTTGCACCCTGAAATCTACTTTAACAAAAGAAAGATCAATAAATGACTTCCTTAGATCAGTCTATGTTTTTCTTTAGCTGGCGGGTGGTGTAATTCATTTCCCAACGTGTTAATTTCTAACACGGCAAAAAGCAAAGGTTCCCAAGACCTCTTTGCACTGAAACAACCCAAAGCTAAAGGGAGAAATAATGCAAGCTGCATACCAGTGTGAGCCTGGAGGCAACCAGGGAACAGCACATATCTAGAGACCAAGAGCATGCATGAATGCATGTCAGACAGTAAGGACTATCAGAACAAGCAGATTTCTACTGCAGCTTCTTGGATTCTCGTCTCTGGGTTACATCCCCATTCAGGACAGTCCTGGAGTAGCCCAGCCCCACGCTTTACTTCACTGCCACTTTTAAAGAAGCTGAGCTGGTCATAGTGGGTGAACTAGCTGGGAAAGGAAGAGGCATGCTTCATCCATGGATGGCCTTCCTCATGATGGCGTTCACCTTCTCCACCTCTGGAGGGTTGTCAGTTCTAGAGTTTCAGCAGTTGGAATTCTGCTGCAGTTAGACACTTTTCTGAGAGGTTTTCCCACTCATGCCCCAATTTTTATCCACCTGAAGTAGATTTAAGTAGTTAGCTCTGTGATCTTATCAATGCTTATAAGTATCTATAGGATGAGTGTCAAGAGGATGGGGTCAAGCTCTTCTCAGTGGTGTCTGGTGACAGGACAAGGGGTAATGGACACAAGCTGGAACAGAGGAAGTTCTGTCAGAACACGTGGAAAAACAACTTTACTTTGAGGATGTCAGAGACTTGGAGAAGGCTGCTCACAGAGGTTGTGGAGTCTCCTTCTCTGGGGATATTTAAAACCCACCTGAATGTATTGCTGTCCGACCTGCTCTGGGTGATCCTACTTTGACAGGTGGTTGGACTAGATGATCTCCAAAGGTCCCTTCCACCCCCTACAATTCTGTGACTCTGTGATCCAGTTCCTGTACTTATCCCAGGGCGTTTTCAGAGGAATACGGTGTGGGGACAGATTCAACAAACCATAATGACAAACTAAATCTAGAGCTTGATTTCCAATGAAAGGTTAAAAATATAAAACCAACAAAATTTCCTCAGGAAGATCTGAAATGTAATAGCATTAACCCTGTGCCAAGAAAAGTGATAGATCCTAAGGTGATTGCCTATTCAAGCAAAGAAATAAGTCATGTCAAAACAATATCCACACTTTGAAAATCATTTGGTAAAGCAGCTCAAGCTGTGCAGCCCTGCTGCAGCCACATTGCTAATGGGAGGTAAAGGCAATAATTGTCTAGGATTTCCTGCCATGTCATTGCCTTTTTGCTGACCCGCAAAATCCAAAATGCCAGTGTCTCCAGGAGGGAAACAAGTGCATATAACAAGATCCTCAAGTGGTTGTAGACCAGCAGAATACTGTGAGTACAGCCCAGCCCATCCAGTCATTAAAGATTTTGTCCAAGAAAATAGTGTGTTTTTTTTTTTTCCTCCAGGAAATTATTCAGGTTTTATAATTCTATTCCCACAACTGAAAATCACAGTTCTTTGAGGTAGAAAGAAAATTCATCAGTGCCTTCAGTGAAGGCTGTTCTTTATGAAAGGCAAAGGTGTTATTCCAAAGATTTTAACGGTAATATGTGCTATTCTAGTTACCTGACTTCCTACATGACAAGTATCACTTTATGACCCATGTACTTAAGCCTGATCATTTGTGGTTGAAGTAAAGCACCCCTTAGTGCTAAGGAAAGACTAGTGAAAGACCTCCATTCTTGATGGGAAAATTTGAATTGATGGAGGTGAGAGGGTTCTGGAGGTCTCACCAATCTATAGAAATACCCAATGTGGGAGTAAAGAAGACAGAGTGGGGCCTTCCTCTGTGGTGTCCACTGACAGGATGACAGGCAGAAGGCAAAAATTAAAATACAGGAAATTCCATTTAAATATATAAAATCTATTCTTACTGTNGAATTTGAATTGATGGAGGTGAGAAGAGGCTGAGAGGGTTCTGGGGGTCTTACTGCGCACGGTTTTGGTGGGACTACCCCCCCGTGCTGCCCAGCGCTGAATAAACATACCTACTTTACAACTTTACAGGTTGTGGAGTCCATCTATCCGCGTGTCACAGNTGGGTATGTTACTGCCCAATTGGAGTCTGCAGAGATTCTGACTGTTGAACTCACGTTGTTCATAGTCTCTTACAGCTTGTCACAAGACAAGTAAATAAAATGAAAAAAAATAAATAAATTCCCCAAACCACAATACTCCCCTCCCAGCCAAAAATGATCCCTAACTCAAAAGNTTAAATATATAAAATCTATTCTTACTGTATTGGTGATCAAATACTATACACATTGCCCAGAGAGGCTGTGGAGTCCCTGTCCTTGGAGATATTCAAGTCCCAAGTGGACATAGCCTTGAACACTGTGCTGTAGATGACTCTTTTGAGTAGTGGGGTTGGACAAGATGATCTCCAGAGGCCCCTTCCAGCCTCAACCATCTTGTATTCCTGTGATCAACCACTTCTTCCTATAATCTAATAACCAACAGCAAATAACAGCTAATTACACTCCAGAGTGAAAATCTGCATTTATTTCCTATTTAATTTTATCTTCAATTTCTAGCTGTTGGATCTTGGCTTCTGTCTGGCCACTTGATTAAAGAGCTCTCTTCTAGCCGCTCTTTAGATACTCTCAGATCAAGCCACCTGTTAACCTTCTTTTTGATAAGCCAAAGGGTATTTCCACAAATAAATACTCCATGTTCTCTGTTAAAATGGAAATTGAGCCCTTAATCTAATGAATTTGCAGGCATGGGTATGTTACTGCCCAATTGGAGTCTGCAGAGATTCTGACTGTTGAACTCACGTTGTTCATAGTCTCTTACAGCTTGTCACAAGACAAGTAAATAAAATGAAAAAAAATAAATAAATTCCCCAAACCACAATACTTCCCTCCCAGCCAAAAATGATCCCTAACTCAAAAGCCTGCAAGCTAAGTAATATTTTAGGTGTGCAAGATTTTTTAAGATTCTGGCATGATGTACAAATAACCTGGAAAACAGTCAACCCTAAAAAAGACCAATTTTAAGGGACAAGGCACAGAATCTACCTGACCGACATTTTTAATTATTTTTTAAAAAATTTTGGTAAGGAATATATTGAGATCACTACTGGCTGTCTAAAATACTGCAGGTAGACAATAATAAAAGATATATCTAGTTTAATGGGACAGAGGTTTGATCACAATTCAAAAAAGATTTTGCAATTGTGGACAAAGTGATTTGCTGCATTACACTGGAAGCACACTGTTGTACGGCTACTGGAATCAGTGTTGTTATGGAGTTTAAAAACTTGAAGAATTCAGCAGTGCATCAAGACCCATACACGGCAAGAAGAAAGATTCCAAAACAGGGAAATTCCTTTAGGTGGTACACTGAGTTTATCTCCCTATTTCCAAGAGACGGACATATTGCTGGGTTCTTGTTATGTGTAAAGGGCTCTGGGTATTAGAGAAAAAGGTAGATAGAAAATGTATTTCCTTTTACTTGCAAACTGTGTCCAATTAGCATTCCTAACAATGGGCTTCTTCATGGCAAATCTTGAGGTATGTCAGCTGTGAGGTGATGCAGGAACCCTGGTGTCGGAGCTTCTCTCTGACTTCACTCCTACATTCGATGCACTCATTTCTCAAAGTCCATCTTATGCTCTGAAGTTCAAGGGCTCATGCCACAGACAATAAATAAAACTTATCACAGCTATACTTAATAGTTTTCCTCCATAAATTTTTCCCTATCAGATCTACCATTTTTAAAATTTCTTCTACTACTCTTAATTTACACATAATCTCCAACATAACAAGAGTAACAATGAATAATTCAGTGGAACATAATAACCTTGTTCCCTATACCAGGGTCAGTGGTTCTTTTTGTTTCTACTTCTGCTTTTTATCATTCCAGTATGGTAGAAGGGAATTTGGTATAGTCTGCTGCCCCTGCACCTGTCCCCTCCTCTCTAAAAATAAAGTTTGGTTTTGTTTTCTTAGTTTCTTTATATAAAAAACCTAGTTCAAATACATTACCTTTTCAAAAAGGAGAGAAGATGTAAAAGTACAGCTGCTTATGCAATTAGTGGAGCAGCATGACATTTGAAAGCCTAGAGCTATTGGAAACTCACCTGGCTCCAGATGCCATTATAAACTCAGAGTTCGGTTCGGGTCACTGCAAGGGACAGGAAACACTGGAGCAGAACCAAACTCTACTGGCAAGCTCCTCTCTTTTACAGGAACCACTCTTAAGTCCTACATGCTTAAAATACGGTTATTCAAACATTTAGGATGGGATTCATCTCCAGGCTAAGAAATGTAAATGTGTCTACGTGTCGCTCTCTAAGTGTTGAAAAGATGTGTATGTTTGCATCATTGTTGGAGTAGAGCAAGCCAATATGACAGCCTAGAAAGATAAATATTCAGCTGACCTACTAGTGTGTGTCTAGCTTTAGGTGAGCTGAGCTGCACAGGGTACTTAGGAGATGGCAGTGAGCGACTAAATTGGATCCCCCTAGGGCATTTCAAATGTCATCACACCTCCGTGTTTGGGGAGCCGAACCCCCTTTTTTTTTGTTTGTTTGATTGATTGATGGAACCAGTCATTCCACACTCCATTTGTGTGGAATTTTCCTATGTACTTGACATTGGCCTTAATCCAATTTTACCTTACACATCAGCAAAATCAGAATTATCCAATGCTGAGTGATATAGTGAATCTCATCCAAATTTTATTATATAGATTCCCAAAGCCTCCTCAGGTTAAATAAGCACACTCACATAATGAAGATTATTATCTTCCCTGACCACTTTATTTCCTTCACTGGGGACTTTAGCTTGCCTGTCAAATTCCAAACGAGTTAATAAACAGTGTCCACAACTGAAAACTTAATGAATCTCACCATAAATCAATAAAGAAACTTTTGGGAGAAAAGATGTACCCTTGCTTTTATTTCACAGAGAGGGGAAAGGACAGAGAAAAATTAGTGAACAGTGACCTTTAGGAGAATTCTGGTTTACTCAGGAATCAAATCTAGTCCCTTGAAACCTGGTTTCCTGCCTCAGCTGCTGCCCCTGTACTTTGCCAGACCTCTACTCTGTTTCTCAGCAATAACAATTAGAAAAAGCAGAAAAATTAATTAATCTCCATAGAATTTGTTGTTGTTGAGGAAGGTAGGAGGGAGAAGAAATCAGAAAAGACAGAGCGTTAAGTGAAGGAAAGAAAAGCACAATGACTAAAAGTTTTAGGCAGTGGCCTAAGCTCTGGGGAATGCGGGTTAAGTCACTGCTTGGCCTAATTTTCAGTAACTTGAGGTGCAAAACTCTTCAGGCAAAGTGAATATCCATGAATCTGACCTTCTCTGCTTTCAGGATAGACACATTTGTACCTGGGGAAAATCTTCAGTGAAAATGTGCAGTGTAGAGTAAAAGGAACGAGGGAGGTGACAAGGGACCTCAAATAGTGTCTATAGCATGAAATTGTCATCTTCCATTCTTATTACTGGTGATGTGCTTTGCTACCAAAGAAAGGATGAGATTGCAACAGCTCCCACATGGACTTATTCTGAAACTTGGGCTAGGTCATCTGCTGCCCTCAGCTGTGGACACATTTTGCAGTGACAGCCAAAGAAAGGTCATTTGTCAGAGCCCAGTGAGGCTGGGGGTGATTACTGGGCCTTGATTACTACCATGATACAAACAAAGAATATTAATAAGCTAAATTACATTCTGACTACTTTTACTATAGCTTTGCAAGAAAAAAAAAAAAGCTCACTAGATTGAGGAGGTATTTCACTAATGGTTAATGAATATTTATTATTTTTGAAGAAGAACAATAAAACCATGTGAGGATGCTGCATAGCCCTCAGTGTATAAATGGTTTACCCTTCCATTTTCCTTCCTATCAACTGCCTCCATCAAGGTCTGAAAGAAATATTCCCTCTTTTTATTCAAGCTGCATAGATGATATGAATTTGGTTTTGAAAGGCCTGGGAAAAAGTACATTTCCAAACCCTGTGATAAATCTAGTGAAAAATCCCAAAGGTTCCACTCTGTATTTGCAGCATTACAGACCGAGCAAACTTGAAGGCAGAGGTGACATTCCCAATGATTCATCAAATCTGTAGGCAGGTCGGGGCAAAATGAACCTTGGGCTATAGGTAACTTCAGGAATAATCCCCCAAAACTTACTAAATGAGCACAAGTCTCCAGAACTCTCTCTTATAAATATTTTAACAGAACAAGAAGAGTTGGCGACCCTTGATACCTTTTCTTGGAACTAATAAACTGTCAAAAGCCTTTCCTTTTTCCCTCTACTTGGAATTAGACTTCCAATTTCCAGTGACTCAATCTTTCCAAGAGAATAGTTTTTCTTACAGTGTCTGGATTGTCTCCTTGCATTGGATTTAAAACTCGATGATTTTGGGAGAAAAAAGGCAACCCAAAAATCCCAATAAAAAAGAGGGGCTGTACAAATACAAAAGTAGTTGTTTTAAGTTCCATTTTCAGTTTTTGCATAGAAGGAACTAACTTGGAGTCAGACGCTTTGTAGTAGTTTTCCACAGTGTAAGTGGAAGGTAAGTATAACCCCTTGTATTTTTGCCCGTGCTTGTGTGCTCATTAATGTGCCTTTGTCTTAAAGGCAGAAGAGGCAGGAGACTCAGAAAAGATCCATTTTGCTATTGATCCCACATTTTTTAATCTTCCCTTTTTTGAGAGTTCATAAAAGGTTAGTGCTTTTTTTTCCCAGTTTACTTTAATGTTGTCTGTAGAAAAGGTTGATTTTTCTCCTGCTTGGGATTTCCAGGGACAGGTTGAGATTTCTTTAATTAAAATACTAAGGGAAGGAGACAAAAGCAAATTTCCCAAGTTTTACCTTTTATAAACACCTGTTTATTAGATACTTTGAAATCCCACTCTTTGGTGTATATTTCAACATTTTATTTTTCTATGCAACTGCCACATGCAGTAATGTCTAGGAACCCTAAGCAGGAACTATTTCCCTTTGCACATACCCCTTTGTGTAACTGAAATCACCCAACATTACAAACACAAACAGTGAAAGCCCAAAGCCCAAAATGAAATGAGTATGTGATATGATCAGTGGTGTAACATGAAGATGAGGAGGTAGATCTGCAGTATGTAGATGTTTTAGGGGAGGTTTTCAAGGTCAGGCTGGATGGGGCTTTGAGCAACCTGGTCTAGTGGGAAGTGTCCCTGACCATGGCAGGGGGGCTGGAACTCAATGATTTTTAAGGTCCCTTCCAACTCTAACCATTCTGTGATTCTAGGTTGAAAGTTCCCTTCAGTAGCCTGAAGTTAGATGATGTAATAGAATCACACTATTTAACGCCAGGGTTTCCTACCACAAGACCCTCCTGAGCACCTACTTGCCATGTGTTGGCTAATGAGCCTGGTTATCTGACTTTGTCCAGGAACTGACTACATTGAGTCCCCACTCTGACATTGCAACTGTGATTCTTGGGGATATACAGATTTGGTCCTGACACCCACTATGTAATCATTATTCACGGGCAATTCTTAATTTTACTCTAAAGGGTTACAAACACATCCAAGTAAGTGCTGCAAAAAAAAACCTGACAGCTATGACCACAGGAAGAGATTTTAAGGATGGCATCTTTGCCATCTAATGGCAATAGATGGTTTAATGCACTTGCAGAAATTTTATTTCTTTTCAAAGTCTTAAGGGACTGTTTGGACATGAAGGGTAGTATTGTATGTAAGAGCATCCAACTCCTAATATTCCAGTATACACTTACTCTGAGGCCCAGTCCCAAAGATTTACTAAGGCTGACAATTTGTACTATGCACTGTAACATCCCTGGGTGTCTTATATGGGCAGAAAACAAAACATCAGTTCGAAGACACTCCGGTGTGTATTTTCTCAACAGTCTTATGCAAAAGCGAGAGGTTTCTGTAGTGTACAAACTTTCCTACTGGCCCACTTATGTCTGTGACCACCTTGGTTTAAGTGAGTCTTACAAGAAACTACATGTTTTTCATTTAAATTTTTGTGATACAAAATCGACTTTAATTCCCCTCTACTTTTTACCTTCCTACCCCCCAAATGTGCCAAACAAATGCTCTCTTCCCACGACAGCTCCATATTGAGGGCATTTGTAAAGAATATGTCTAAAGCCTCTTGGTAGTCCGTGGAGCGTTAGCACATTTTTAACTGCTGTACTAAATTACATTGTATGGATCTGATCCAAAGCCTATTGATGTCAAAGGAAGAAAAAACTCCTATTGACTTCAGTTAGGCTTTTTTTAACAGAAAATGATTAGGCACTTATACTTTTAAACACTTATGATGAAAAGCATCGGCAAATAAAAATTTATGAATAGGCTCCCACAAAACAAAAGTGTCAGCAGCTGAAATACTAGGGCAGATGGGCTTTCAAGATCTGTCACTCCATCAGCATTGTACAGTTTAAAGGCACCACATGTACTCAGTCTTCTGAGAGGGTTTGTGGACAAGAAACTGCTCTGATTCATTATTTTTCTAGCAAAAGAGATTTAATGTTGAAGCCAGATGATGACTGGGACCTTTTGCACAGTGTTTTGTGTTCATAATTTATTGCGTTGTTGCAATCCTTGTAAACTTTCTGAAAGTAGATTTCATGCCTTTAATGTACCATGCATTTCTGTTTAAATACAGGAAAATAGCTAGTTAAGATTCCACCACATTTTAAGATAAAAATAACATATATGTTACTAAAGCTTATTTCTCATGTATGGTTTTATTTCTTTTTATTTAAGTAAATTTCAAAGACTTTAAGAATAGAGGTCCTTATTTTCTGAATCAGGAGAAGATAAGGTTGTTCAGCAGAAGAACTGGAAGCAGAAGATGGCTATCTTGAGCTCTGTACCCTGAACTCCCGAGCACATTGTTTCTTTATTGCATTTAGAACACTAAGGTTTGTTTTTTTCTTATCTGATTTTAAATATAACTGAAATGCCCAATTTGGGAGTGGAGTCGGGTAAGGTTGTTCCTGTGGGCAACTCACCGAACCATGAGCACCCCTCCTGAAGTGGTTATCTTTCTCCATCAACCATAAGCAATTGAATTGCACCCTTGGGGCGTTAGCTAAGAGCTGAAAAATACACCACATGAATATAGAACTAAGTATTTCCAATATGTACTTTAAGGATAAGAATGCCAATAAGAAAAAAGGATCATTTCTGCTATTACCCATGAAGCAAACAGTAAGGGTTTGGGAATGTCAGGACCTCCAGACTGGGAAGCCAATTTCACTGACCAAAGACATGTTCAAAATAATGGGGGTAGGGAGCAACTTAGTGAGAAAATCTGTAACGTTACTGGAAATTTTGTTTTTCAACAGCACCATATAAAGATTTTAATTTGTCTTATACTTCCATGGAAAGAAATATTCTAAGTTTTGTAATAACTAAAAAATCTAGGCTTGTGGAGAGTTTATTACAATATTAACTTTGATGTCTTTTTTGTTTATTTGTTTTTTTTGGATGGTTGCTGTTCAAAACAATTTTGGAACAACTCTGATAAATTGTACAAAGGTAAAGATGTTACAGGATAGTCTTATTTTAATACAGTAGAAATATTAAGGAAAGTTGCTACATCTTAATGATAGATGAATTTGTTCAATGCCAACGTAATACAATAACTAAAAAGACAGTATTAGAAGTGTGTGTGCAACAGTCCCTGAAAGATTTTGCTGAAGTGGTGTGGTGACATTAATGATGCAATTATTTCAGATAAAGTTGAAATAAATTAATAATGGTTTAAAACAGTGCTTAAGACTTTTAAGCAATTTAATACAGCTAAAAAGCAGAAAACTGAGACGATCTGTTTTTCTGTAGAATTGCTTGATATACATCTGTATTTAGCACTAGAGAGTATATGAACTTCTATATTATCCTCATCTGCTCATCATTTTAATTCTATTTTTTTTTCCAATTGATATTACTTAATTCGCTGGCATTTCTCCCCCCTGGTGTATATGGTTCTGATTCCTAAAATTAACCAAAGGAGCCTGTGACTAAACACAGGTATATAGAGATCACTTCTTTCTTTATGAGACAAGGTACATTTTTAAAATCACTACAGTATAAAATGTTAGTTTTCACTATATATTATAAAACACTCTTTGGAACATAACATAATCTTGAACTCCCTTTAGCAGTTTCCAACATCCACATCAATCTTGTATCATAAAAAAATATGACGGAATCAATATTGTGTTGATAAACTGTAAAAAATTGCTTTTGTCTGGATTCAGTAGAAATCACAAGTGGTCTGATTCAGCTTGGGAACATTGGAACCTGATTCTTAAAATGAACAGACTGTTCAAAAATAAAACTATGTTTGTGCTAGGGAGAAGTGGGTTTCTTTCCTTCTTTGTTACTAAACCAAACTTTTTATTTTCTTGCCCTTACACAGTCTCCCCTACTGAATCAGGACAATATTTTTCTGTTAATTGGAGTAATTTAGAATTGGAACTGACAGCTATTCTCCAGTATAGCACAAAACATCCAAGCATTATTCTATATGGAAATCCTCTAAACGAGCTTTGCAGCATCTTTTGACAAACATTGACATCCACTATGGCCAAAGTCCAAGCGAGTGGTTTTACTCTCTGTAACCAATAAACAATATATTTGGAATATGGGATATGACTCTTCTGCTACATATCTACTAGAAAATTGTTACTAACTAAGATTACCTATTAACTATACAGAAAAAACAAAATTAATAGTGCTTTCAGAAACTGTATATGGAAGGTGCTCAAGACTGTTTAATGACAGACCAATGCATCATTGTGGATAACCATGCCTGCTGTCTGTGATCTATGATTTATGATGGATACTTGCTGGATCACATGCTGAGTGAAAGCTCCAAATACTTTCTGTGGTGCCTCAGGCAGCCAATAAGCATGATCAATATATACTTGTGGACAGTGTCCTATCAGACATCAGGAAAGTGCTGGCAATGAGGATAGAATGTGCAGAACAGGGCGGAAGATACCTTTTGTGCTTAGATATTTACCTTTTGCTGTTTGAAATCCCTCCAAAAGAAAAAGCTTTTCTTCCTACTGTGGAACTGATAAAAAAAACCTTTGGTTGCAGAACTGGAAATACAGTATCCACAGCTCAATGTAAGGAAAGCTATAAATGAGAAATGATACTCCCTGTGTTGGCATCTCCAGATGCCTCCCTCTGAATATATTAGAAATGGCTCTGATCCCCATCTCTGTGCTGATCTGTCAGGACAAAGACAATGTACAGAAACAGAGCTATTCTAATGATACAGCCACTCATATCTGCAGGGAAACTTGTGTCTTTTCCACATTCTGTTGACCATGCACTCTTAAAAATGTCAGTCAGTGGTACAGATCTAGCCAGACTACACACTGGGTGACAGCACAAGCCTGACATTTTTTTTTTTTTAAAAAAAAAAAAAACAACAAAAAAAACCACCAAATCCACAGAGCAAACATGTAGGGTAGAATTAATCTCTTTTACTTCTAGCTTTCAAAAAGTGATCTGTCTAGTGTAAACTAGTCCTCTAATTGCCTTCTAAAGTTAATGGAGAGAGAAAACATATTGACATTTCGTATGTGACTCAGGACACACTATGCAATATGAGCTTGTTGAAAATGCTAGTTCAGGTATTTTCTGTTCAAATGACATTAAGATATTTTTACTCAAATAGAGACGATATGTAGCAAACCGTGCTTCTGTTTTGCTTCTAAGTTATTTAGGTAAATTCATCTTCCCTAATTTAGATGTCTAATACCTACAGCTGAACTAGATGTCCAGACTTTATTTACTATTCACACACAATTCCACATTTTTGAAGCATGTTTATATGACTTTTTGCAGAAAATAAACTGCTTCCTAAAAACAGCAGTTCCTCCTCACTTGTTATAAATGCACATAAATGTATAGCTCAGGTAGACGTAAGTGGGTAAGGTTATATGAGATTAATCCTTCTCTTTAACTTTACCCTTTGCAATGGTCTGGCTACTATACTTCATGAACTGCTGACTTGGCTCATAACTTGTGTGACCAGCAGTAAAAAAGAAAGGAAAATAAAAACGTCACTGAAGTCACTAAAGGATGACAAAAGGAAATTATATTACTTGCTTTTTAATAATGAGTGGCATTACTTGCTGACTCTTACCAGCTCTCTTTTAGGAATCAGTACAGCATAATTTTTTCTTCTCTTCTTTCATATCATAGTTAACCTATGTGCAAACAAGGAATAATCTAAAATTCTACAGAGACCTTGTGGTTATTTGACTGCTTGCATAGTTTTGACAGCTTGTGCTCTGGGACATGGGTATTAGCAAGGTTAAGACAGGCTCTTTTTCCAAGGGTAAATGTGGATGCCAGCAGCATGGAATCTCAGAAGATCCAAAAGAAGTCTGTAAAGATGACAAAATGAAGGGACCTTGGGCTAGAATATTCCAGACAATTAACATCATTTAGGGACTTGAGGAAATGATTGCTTTACTATGCTGATCTTAGATGGACTGGTGGATCTTCAGATCTGGAATGGATAGAGAAGGCTGGGAAACTTGTTTAAAATGTGAATAGAAGCTATTTAAACTAGAATTTTGAGTTAGGTTTCCCATGAAACATAAATGCACCTGTAGAAAATCCCTCTAGAGGTAGAAAAAAAATAAAATTCTTGTCTCCCAAAAGTTGCTTAAACTAGATGAGATTAATATCTTATTTAAGTGCCCATTGGCTATAGAAGGTTCCTAGATTATTAAACATGATGCGTCTAGAAGGATACGGTTGACTGAGTTAAGAAACACCCACAGTAGTGATGAAGACATATGAGAAGGTTGTATCAGTAATCCATAGAGATCACAGATGCTAAGTAGACACAACACAAAGCAAATTCATGTTCTGACTTTGTCTTATAGCCTTTCAAAGTCCTGTGTACAGCTTTAAGTTTACATGGTAGGAGCCACCATGAAACCAAGTAAGCTAAACCAGTGGGGAGTACTGGTAATGAAACTACGCAACTAGAGAAATCTTTATGATAAATAAGAATTTGAAATTTTAATTGCTTCTTTAGGTGCATTAGGTGATTGTTGTTATTCAGGACACCTGACAGCATTTTATCAGACAATCAAGTTTCCAGAAGGTTTTGTAGGCTAAGCGGATCACATGCGAATCTCCCAGTTGTATTTAGCTGCCTCAGAGAGAGCTACAGACCATCATGGTTCTCACCGTGAAATTTTGTGGGAGAAAAAGACTAGTGAGACAACAAAAGAATGCTGCCTGTGGAAATGTACAGCTCCTCCAACAGGGCAGGCACACATCTCTGTGCTCAGTTATCTAAAAAGTACAAGCTCAGCCATGTTTTATGGAAGCTGCTGAGGTGCCTTCAATTTGCTTCTGGGTGTGAAAGAATGGATTAATTCCATAAGGCTTATATGCTACAACAATTAATTAAATAGTTCTTGCAAACATGGATGGTCAGTAAAGAGAGAGCTTGAAAAAAAATCTTTACAAATCTGAAGAGCATGAAAAATAAAGACTCGTGACAAAAGAAGGAAAAGAAAAAAGAAAAAGGTTTATCTGTAAGTGAAAAACATGCAGGCACTACTGCAAAGGAATTTAAATGTGTATATAATGAGTAGCTACATAGCTACACATGCACAAAAGTAGCTGTCACACGCTATATAGTATGCATAAAAGCTCCAACAAGTTGCACAGTATGAGGAATACTTGCTTCTGGATCAGCGCACAGTCATTTAGTAGTCCTATCAAGCTGACAGTGAGCGTACCGGGCCTGATACACATGACTGCCCAAGAAGGGTGTCTCTGGATGTCAGCCTTGTGTACGTCAATGAAACAAGAGTAGAGCAGAATCAAAACAAGTTAACAAACCAGCAGCCAGCTTGTTTCTGCTGCAATAACAGAACCATAGGCTAACTGAGGCTTTCTTTTTAAAACTTGTAAGGCTGTGTCACTGACCTCAGAATCACTGACCCACAGATGCTGGATACAGTGAGCATGAAAGGGTTTTTTCCCCCCTCTTTTTTCTTTTTTTTTTTTTTTCTTTTGGAATTTCTAGGTTCCTAGCACTCCATTCTGAAGCAACAGAAACACTTGCTACTGTTCTCCCTCAACCCTCCCTGTAAATCCCTCTTTGTTTGCTTGTGTTGGTTAAATGACATTCAAGGTCTGCTCTAACAAGCATTGTGGGGCAGTCACTTCTGATCATTTTGATGGTCTTTTTGAAGGCTTTGATTCATTTTATGATTTTAATGTTCTGTATCCATCAAAAGTTCAATTGTCTGCAATATCCTACTTGTTTAATACATATCAGATACTATAACTGTAACCAGAAATCTTCACTGGACCATTTTCATGACAGGCTGGAGAGTTAGTGTTTACCTTAAATTGATTAGTAGATAAATTCTTTTAGGAAAGGAATATGAGCAGGTGACTTTAGGGAAAACTGGCTATGAGATTCTTGGTTGGCGACTGTCACGATGCACAGCCAACCACCACAGCAAGGTGGCAACCTAAGCTGGTCATACGTAGTCCATGTAGTTGGAAGGAAACTCCCTTGAGAAACTGATAGCTGGGAATTAATTTTTTTTCCATATCGTTTTCTAAACAAATAATTTCATTTTTCAGGGTTGGCAGCTGAATTTGTGCCTAGACTAGAGGTATCAGAACCAGCTTTAAACAAATAGTTTCATATTAAGTTCAGTGTGGACTAAGTGCTCAAGAGCTCTGGACATTGTGGGCATTGCAACCAGCCCAAGATGAAGTCTGCAAGAGCAGAACTGCTGTGAGTATCAGGTTAGCCACTTCGACACTATGTCAAGGATTGAATACAGGTGCCACGGTAACCTCTAATTCAGCTGATACGTATTTCTAATGGCTTTCTCTCTGAAGAGTATACTTTCCCTCTACCCACTGCTGAAATGCTCACAAGCTTCCCAGAAGCTCATTGCAAAAGTGAGAATTTTTCAAATCAAGCCCCTCTTTTGAATGTTAATTACTTAAATACTTGTAAACTCAGAGCGTAAAGTCCCCAAAACCTGAACGTGTATTCTAACTATACATTGGTGCATCCTCCTCTATATCCAGCTTCAGTGTATTTTAGAGGAGGCAAATTAATTAAACCAGAATGTGTTACGCATGTCTAGTTTTAACACCGAAAGCACACAGGAAATGCACAGGGCACCTTGCTCAATGGGAAACAGTTTATTTTAAAGGTCTGTTAAAGAGTTTAAGATAAAAAGGATTCTTATAAGTTCAGACTGATAGGCACAATCACAAATACATCTCCACATCTGCTCCATTTTCACAACTGAATTAAGGAACATTTTCCCCCCAATGAGTTTAATTAACTTTAAGAACAAGCTAAATTAGTTTAAAAGGCAATTAAAATGCAAGCGTATAAATTGTAATTAAAACTGCATGCTGTTTATAGATATTTTTTCTAAATATTTAAAGAAGATCTTTTCCAAATGAAAAAACAGAAGTTCTACAGTCAGTGAATAATTCAGTTCAGAAAAATATGAATAGCTTTTCTTACACATGTAGAATTGTTTAAAAAAATCTAATTTGTTAGAAATTGATATTATAAAATGTTATATCAGTGTCCCACTGGAAAATAATGATAATTTGCCTCACAAATGCGGTTTTGTTTTATGGTGAGCCGAGATTGGTTGTGCTGTTTTACTGGTTGTGAGATTATCAGATTTCTTGGGAGCTGTTGTATATATCTAGCTCTGTTTTGCCGGTACTTTATTTCTTGCTCATGTGGTGTGGTCTGCTTTTCACACTGGGCAGTTCTCTTTTCCTTCTTTTTCTTCTTTCACTCCATCCGTGCTCAGTATCTGGAGTGAGTGTCCTCAAAAATGGACACTTAACACAACTGTTTTAAGAGGCAATTTTACTCTCTTCTATTCCCTTTAAGCAACACAGATGATGGTGCACAGGTTGGTCCTGTCTTCCAAAATGAGCGTCGCTGTTGCCTTCCGAGCTCTACACCTCACATGTTCAAGTCACACAGCCTGACACCACAGAAAAATCACTTCACTTCCTTATGTCCCCTTTCTCTTCTAGTGAGTTGACAATTGCCTCTCACCACTGTTTGAAATATTCCTAGGAAAAATAAGGTCTCGTCTTGGTTGGTGACATCAGGTGCAACAGCCAGAAATTACTACAAGTGAAAGAAAGAACAAGAATAATTGCATGAATATCCATGGTAAAAATATAACACTGAGGGGATTTATAAACATTTTCCTCAGGTATTGCATAACTTAGGGGGTTGTCTTTGAGTGAGTAATGGTGATCACATACTGTTGCAAACTAAAACACCGTGTTACTTGTTCCCTTAGAGATAAATTTGATTCCTGTCAAAGTCAACAGGAAAATTTCTGTTGAATGCATTGCAGATAGGATTCAAACATCATAAAAAAGTGCTCACAAGTGTTTTTCTTCAGCTATAGCCCAAAGAAATGAACTACATGTCTAACATAGACTATATAAAAATGGGAGATTTGAAAATGTGGTTTTGAATTCCAGGAATTAGTGTGAATAACTGAAGTCCGGTTTGGGTTTTGGTTTTGTTTTTGTGTTTTGAAACAGAAAATATGGTTAAGCAGTCACACCTGAACCTGGAGAAACTACTGAAATAGATTTCTGACTACAATAAGCTATATTCAGCCCAGCTCATTTTAATGTCAGAATGTGATTTTTATTGAAAATCAAAATTTCAAGTTGTGAAAGTACACTTAAAATATCTATCACAGTTCCCAATTTTTACAGCTTTGAGTGACTAAAGTTCTTGAAAGTGTAGGAGTTCTAAAAGATTTGAGACTTTAAAAATCTGTCATTTGTTAGCTTTCAAAAAGAAAGATACATGAATATAAAGAGTAAGATAACAGCACAAAGGAGCTTTGTAACTGCCAATGAAACAAAACTGCATATTTCATCAGAGATATAAATGTTACAGTCTTAAATAAAAATGGATAGAAAATGAATGACTTGTTCTTTCTCTCTTCAAATTGGTGGATTTGAAGAGGCTAGCCTTGTTTCTAACTCAGGAGAAGCTTTCTTGTTTGTCTTATATGATCAAAAAAGAGGAAAGCATTCAGGTGGAAAGATGTCTACTGTGTATAATATGAATAGCTGGATTTTTCAGCACAACCCTTATTCATAGCAGGGATACTTCATAAGAAGCTTATGAATTTCTATTTTAATCCAACAGCCAATTTTCATTTGCAATTATTTGCGAAATAACACAAGAATTCTACTGGCAGAGCTGGTTCAAAGCAACACTAAATATGCCAAACTAATTGTGACTGGGCTCTGATTTGAGTCACACCTGCGGTTTGTGGAACTCTTCACCAGGAAGAATGTTGAATCTGGTCCATCTTTAAATAAAACCAATCATTCAGGGCACACACACAAACCACTAGGAAGGAAAACTCCTAATTGCATTAGCTTGTTGACAAGTAACAGGACACGTAAAGAGAATCAAGCATGTCTCAGCTGCCATGCCCTAGGGAAAATCCAATGTAGATTCAAGAAATAATGAAGCAATGCCAACAGTATTATTTATGCCATGACAGAAGAGGAAAGAGGTCTTTTGTGCTAGGGAAACATGTTATTTTTTTAGGGACAGAATGATATTGCTACTTAATATCCAATTTTTTTGTTGTTGTTGTTTACTGCACATTTGGACACAAGTAATATTGATAAGGTAAGTGGCATTTTCTGAAGTGTCAAATGTTGGGTATTGTCCAGAATAATTAAACTAATAGACTGAATCACTTATAACATTTTTGCTGTAAACAATGCATCTTAAAGTATTAATTTCCATAGTTGGATTAACAATGACATATTTCTTTTGTTTATAGTTATATCTCAGATTTGGAGAAAGTCTTTGAAATATCTTCTAAGTTTCATATCAGGAACTTTGCTACCATTGAAATCTTGTTTTCCTGTGCGGTTTACTGAAATAGCTAGTTTTTGCATGAAAAATCAAGTTGTGAAGTCCAGGGAATAAAAGAAAAAAGGAAAAACAAGGTGAAGAAGTTTTCAGAAAAATAGATTCATTTTGGATCTGTGATTAAATGCAAAAGCTGGTAATTTTTTTTTTGCAGCTCCAGCTTTAATTTGTTTCTTTTGCCTACTAATTTCTTGGATCCCAGGATATCTGTTTTACCTTAATCCATTTATTGAGGATTTGACTGGAAAGTAAGGATGAAGTAATAGGCCTGTATTCCCAAGAGGTGAAAATGTAAAATATTCCAAAGTTATCGCCTCTAGTTGTTGGAATCAATTTGAGTGGGGATTGTATTTATTTTTTATTAGGGACCTTCTTCATAGTGATCTTGTAATTGTGAAAATAAAAATGTCCCCTTGACCTTCATTTGACAAAGTGAAAGTTTTGACAAAGACCTCAGAAAAGTGACACGAGAACACCTCTGTAATAGTAAGCATGTATCCATTCATAATTGAGAGAAAACCTTCATTTATTCAGAGCCTTATTTAGAATCTCATTATCTTCTTCTAGCCTTTGATAATAGGGTCATGGGTTTCTAGAATACACTTTGAGTTTTAAAGTAAAATGCAAATTAACAATGTGCTTTCTCTCACCATTTATGTGAACTTTACTCCTACGAGCACACCACAGCTTTCTAATGACTACTGGTCTGTGTCCATGAAAGTTTTCATCCTGTATGAGTATAGAGAGTTGAATCAAAAGGCCTAAATGAAAGTCATTTAGTGGAAACAATCCTATTGATTCCTGCAATCTTCAGGAGCCTGATCTTAAGTCATCACATTTACGTATGAAATTTGCTGTGTACATACTGGAAAGAGACTCCTGGCAATAGAAGACAAATTGGCTCACTATTGTGATGATTTTTTTTGTTGAATTAAAACCTTAGAGTGCCGATTATGTGTGAGAAGTGTTCCTTACCTTGCAAAGCTTTAATTTATCAAGTTAAATGGTTTCTCAAAAATGAAAATAAATTTGCTGTTCATTGAGAAGCTTTGAACTCAGTGAGACCTAAAGAAGAGCTTATGTGCCCAGAAACCTGTCTATTTTTTCCAGCTGTGTTGGTTGGGGTGATAAGAAATATTATCTCTCAAGACTTATTTGAAGAGCAACCAGAATGTCATATAGTGGGAAACTAGGAATCTCCATCTATTTAGTGCTTTGAAGAGTAGATTACTTGCACTCTTCATGCACAGAGAGAAGATATTTTTTACAGTAAACAGCTCACTAATCTAGCATGTCAGGATCCAATAGCTGGAAGCTGAAACTAGACAGATTCAGATTAGAAATAAGACATCCCTTTTTAACAGCTAGGAGAAATTGCATCAGCTTCCCAAGTGAGATAGGTATTTAAGATAGGAGGGATGAATCACACTCTGGAGATCTCTCTCGCTCTCTCTCTCTCCCTTTTAACTGTTGAGAAACCCCAGGTAACTAGGCTAGAAGCCTAACTTTTAAATGGATAGGTGAGATAAATCTGAATTTATTAAATTGAGATAATATTCTGTGTATTATTGTGTAACAGTCACAGCAAATGGTAGATTAGCTGCAGTACTTAGAAAAATTGCTCTGGAATATTCCAGTGCTTTTAATAACTGAGGCAAGTTTAAGAAGAATTTGATGTCCAAAACTATTTAACTGCATCTGTGCAATGAAATGCATTCAGTCAGAAATGGGGATTACAGTCCTTATGATTTTTAAACCACTCTTCAGCTTACCTCTAGTAGAGGGCAGATCAGATTTGCTAAATCAAATCATCTGAATGGTATTTGCATGACTGATTTCTAAGAGCATAAAATTGACAGAGAAGGGAGCATCAGTTCTGCATTTAGTACAGATTTGCTAACGATAATGATGGTCACGCAACTTTCAGAATGTACCAGGGAGAGATTGTTCATGCCCAAGAAATATATCTTAGCATACTGATTTTTTTTTAAATTTATTTATTTCAATGTATCTTTCTCAGGGTATGAAGATTGAAAAATATCACCGAGGCTAAGCAAATGTTTGAATATGAACAGTTGTGTAATCCTGAGGACAAGTTCTCACAGGGTTTGTGTAACTTCTTCCAAGTAATTTTGAGTGAGACCTAAAACAAGGGCAATGCATACACCTACGTATGTTCTGTGATTGTCCTCTGCATAGCTGACCCAAACCACCCACGTATCTAGAAAAGTATTTTAACCTTGGTCTTACACTAATGTCTTTCACATGAGACTGTAATTGGTTATAACACAAAAATTATTTCATTATCAGGGGTTACAATTCAATTCCCTCTCTCACAGAAGAGATTTCTTAAAGACCATGTTAAAAAAATTGGTCTCCTCTCTACGTGCTGACTTCATGACTAATGTTTCTTTGGTCAGCGTTTATAGCCTAGTCATTGGAAAAGTGCCTTAGGAAATGGAAAATGTGTGTATGAGATTTTCTAAGTTTAAGAGAATTGAAACTCCAAATTTTGGCAGGTAACAAGCTTGGACTGCACGTGTTTAAAGCCACTGAGAAAAATCTCTGACTTTCTGTCATGCCAAGTGCCTAAAATCTAGAAAGAAATGGGAAGTGAGATACATATGCTATTAAGTGATTGTAAGCAGCCTTGACTCTAGGCTTGGCTGGGTCTCTACAGACAGGAATTTTTCTGCATTTGTTGTATAAGGATGCCCTGGGTGATTGTGCAAACTAAAATTTTATTCACACATAAATACGGCTAAATATGAAACATATTTATATATGTGTTTTGTTTTGTTTTTAACCACATAACATTTTATATTCTTGACTTTGGCATTTGAAATCACCCTTTGTGTCTGGTTCCGTAATACTACAAGCTGCAAGCCCTAGACAGATTCTGAGCCTTCCCTTGTCTCGATTCTGCATTCATAGAATAAGAAGGTAAATCTGGCCATTTTGCGCTAGTTATTCTTCTGTGATTGTCTCACAGTTTGTTTAGATAATAAGATGGTTGTGGTTGCAGTTGTCTACAAGGTAATTATAGAAAAGACTGTTTTAAAATGGTTAGCCATTTGGACCTTCTAAACAACGACACTTGGAAGTATCCCACTTTTCAGAGAACAATACTTCCCAGTGATCTGAAAAAATGGAAAGACCTAAACCCAACAGCCTATTTTTTAATATTTAGACCTGTGACAGTAAGAAAAAGAAAATCTTTATGAGCAATAATGCATGCTAAAATAAGTCTCCAAAGCCTGGTAAAGTACTGAAAGTACTTTATCTTTCAGCCACTTAATCCACCTAACCAAAGCCAGAGCAGATGGGTGATGCATGATTTGGAATAGTTAATTTCTGTACGATTTTGTAAACAGTCCTTACACTTACATTGAAGATCTGATTATTAAAGCTTTATTAGATGTGGAAGGCTCTTTCCAGTAGATTCTTGCCATCTCTGCAATGAAGACCTGAGATGGATTTGGGGATGCTTCCATAGAATGAAGTGACAGTCAGTGCAGAAGTTGTCAGTCCCTTCCTCTTGTAGTAATTCTCAGGATAAGAATGGCCACAGCTTGCCTATGCTGTAAAGGCACGTTGAAGCATCCTACATGTATCTAAAATACTTTACATAAGAAAACAGTATCCCCATCGTGTGTCACATGGGAAAAATGCATTATTTTTTTGCTAAGGAAGAAAATATTTTATCAAAATGTATTAAAAGAGTTTTTCAATGGACTGAACAAGGTACAAATCACAGGGAGCGTTAAGATGTAATTATACACTTACAGAGAAGTCTACCATGAAAAAAAGAGGTTTTGTTGGTGTCCCCCACCTTCCCCCACCCCCAAAAAATGAAAATGACAAGCAGAAATTATGAAGTATACTGTGCACAATTGAGTGTGAGGAAATATCAGCTCACGAATCATTAACACCCCCAGTTTCATGAACAGAACATTATCAGTTCTGTGAGTCTGAACAAAACAATTGTCAGCTGCCACCCTTTCTCAACTAGACAATTAAAAATTTCACATTGTGCAAAGTGTAAAAGGGAGCTCAAGCCCAGCAATCCTCTTGCCTAGCAGGTGCAAAAAAAGATCCTTCATCCTGCCAAAGTGCAGTTTCATCCAGGGGACGTGCAGTAAGATAGGCATTAATATTCAGGGAAGGGTCTGGGTAGAGATCTGAGCGTGGCCATGAGGACATCTGGATGCTCTCCGTGTGCTTGAGCAAGGTTATTCTGCGCAAATCCTGCCCTGCTGGTGAGGTGAGGGTGAAAGGCGTGCAGCAGAGGCAACATCTGCTTTGGACTCATGCCAGCTTGGAGAACATGGAAGAAGAGGGGTTATGAGGCAGAGGGGTCTTGTTTTAGTGCTGTTCAAAAGAGAAGAAGCGTGCTTGTTGGGAAAATGTGCACGGGGGCCTTTGTTACCTGTGCAGTTCAGCAGAAAAGATGAGCGTGTCCTCTAGCTGGCAAACCACAATCCTCTGCAGACGTGTTGCATGAGTAAAAGCATTTACAGTTGCACTCCTACTGTATTTTCTTGTATAGATTGGCTTTCAGCTCTCCTGCTAGGGAAAAAAAAGCTCCCCATGCTGCTTAATCCCCTAAAATACCAAAGCACAGCACCAAACAGGATCTAGCCCTTTACCTTACTGTGTTCGAGTTTATCCATCTGTGAAATTAGTATAATAGCATTGTTCTGCCTCACAGGGATATTGTGCGTCTGCTTGTTTCTAAAGTGATGCTCCAGGCATGTTTTGAAATGTTTTCTGTTTCCAAAGTGTTTTGTAGGCCTTGGACAATTAAAAAAAAAAAAAAAAAAAAAAAGTGTTAACTTTGAGTAGCAAAGACAGTAGATTCCTGTATTAAGCTACAATAAAGAATCATAAAAACATCTAGGTTGGAAGGGATCTTTGAGTTCAACCATTAATCTAATACTGCCAAAGCCACCAATGAACTATGTCCCTCAGTGCCACGTATACCCGTCTTTTAAATACCTCCAGGGATGGTGTTTCCGACACTTCCCTAGGCAGCCTGTTCCAATGCTTGACAGCCCTATCAGTGAAGAATTTCTTCCTAATATCTAATCTAAACCCTACCTGACACAACTTGAGGCCATTTTCTCTTGCCATATCTCCTGTTCCTATCTCCATTCTCCTGAGGGGATCAAAACTGGACACTGTCCTCCAGGTTGGATGTCACCAGTTTTGAGTACAGGGGGATGATCACTTCCCTAGTCTTTCTAGTCACACTATTCCTGATACAGGACAGGATGTTGGCCTTCTTGACCACCTGGGCACACTGCTGGCCCATATTCAGCTGGCTGTTGACCAACATCCCTGGGTCTTCTTTTGCTGGTCGGCTTTCCAACTACCCAACCCTGTAGAGCTGCATGGGGAAAGGATGATATGGGATGAGAGCTGAGTGGTGGCAATGGGGGAAGCTTCCTGTGGCTGCTGCACAGGACCAGAGTCCCAGTGCTGCTTCCATCCCACATGTTGTGCAGCAACATGTGCCTTCACAGGGAGAGTCAGAGGTCTGCAGACGTTCTCTCCTCCTGTGCAAAAAGCATTGAAGGCTGTTCTGAAACTGGATCATTCAGCTAAAAGCTGAATGGAGAAAAGATGTTTTTTTGGCAGCCATCACTGCAGGGGAGCCTGTTAAAGAACAAGTACTCTTGAAGAAATGCCAATATCAACACAGAGAACATTTTTCCAACTTAAAAAATAGGTTGGAACTCACCTGTCATGTAATGAGTTGACTCTCTGTATGAGTCAGTCTCATTTCCTGATAAGTGTTTTATATTACTAACATTCAATTACACTGGAAGTTATTTAGGGCAGAATGAATGTTTATGCCTGTGAAAGTTTACTGCAGCGAGACATTTGTTCTGAAGCTACTGGAAGATGAATAATGATGCTAATAACAATAACATATTTAAATCAGAAAATGCATTTGTTCATTTTTATTCTTAGATCTCTGATCATTGCTTCTCAAGAGTTTCTCGCTCCATATTTTTACCTAATGGGACCATATTCCTCAGACAAGCTGCTCTGACGGCTGTTTACTTAATAAGCAAGTTACCTGACTGAGTCAGGGATGAGAGAGAAAAAGAGGGAGAGAAAACACCAGTGAACTGAAAAGCCAAGAAAAAGCAGCAGAGAAAGATGGTTTGGTAACCCCTCTCTCCCTTTCAACTTTTCATGTAAAATTCTTTATTTTAGTTCTGCAAAACTGAGTCTGCCTTTTTTGGAATGCCATTTCTGCTGATTTCAAGGTATATATAGTATACAGGCACTCTATTTGATTCTCTCAGTGTTACTTATTTACACAGTAGTGATGATCTTGGTATTTGCTGTAAGAACAACCTGTGGGTTTCTTTTTGTACGTCAGGGGAGTTCAGTATCGATAATCTCAGCCTTTAACATGTGTTGAGCCTGACTGCTTCTTGGAAGACAAGGTCCACTGTAAAATTTCAGAAGATATTCTCAGATATTCTATTTGTTTTCCTTATAGCTTTAAGTGATGTTTTACGTTTCCAGAATTTTTTCAGCATGACAAGAAGTAGAAGCTAATCTTTTACTAAATAAAAATTGATCCTTGCTTAAGAGGACTCATGGAGCTAGGTATCTTGGAATAATAAAGCAAATTTTGAGCCTCATGAGCAACAGGAACATCATATCATTGAATTCATGTCAGCTGAGAGCTTGAAGCAATATTTCAAAAGAACATAAAATTTCTAAGAGTTTAAGTTCCATTAATTAAAACAATGAGACTTTTTGTATCATCTGTGTTTTGGAGAAAATTAGGGACACAACTATTTTCCTGGGATGTATTAGCTGAGGGGCTTTTGAAGCTTTTAGCTAACAGTAATCTGCTGCTATAGAGGTGTAACTGCCTCTGAAAATCTGGTCCCATGTCATTTTTAAAATGGAAATCCAATGATTTTGACAATTTATCCTCGGCACCATGAATTCTCAGCTTGATCGTAATTTTACATTTAATTCTAAGCAGTTCTAAAGACTCAAAGCTAGCCCTCAGCTTGGACAGTCAATTCAGCCAATTATACCCACTGAGTACCCAGATTTAACTTTGTTAAAAAAAATTTCTAGGTGATTTGTGTCCAGTTTCTAAGCTTTTTTCCTGTTTATACTGTTTTGTTTTGCTTTATTTTATTTTATTTTATTTTATTTTATTTTATTTTATTTTATTTTATTTTATTTTATTTTATTTTATTTTACCAAACTAAGCATAGAGACACTACAATCTCCAAATTGCCTTTTGAATTTGAATTTCAGATTCTTGGATAATGGGCTTGTTAAATTAGGGATTAAGATTTAAATGCAATTCACAGAAAAAAATTGGATATAATGCATAGCTATTCTAACATTATATAGAGATCCCAAAAGAAAAAAGTAGTAGTAGTAGTAAGAGCAATTTTACCTATTCTAATGTATAATAATGGTCCTTTTGATGCAAGGTCATCTGAATTTCCATTTCTTCCCTGAAGGCTTTGTTGACATCACATGTGTCTTGAGTGAATTTTTCCATATTCTATTTTATCCTCAAAAATCTCAGGACAACCACCTTAGACTGTAGAATAAGAATTTAAAATATTGCTTTTATTTTACTTGGATTAGTGGTAAAGCCATATTTGCTGAACTGAAGTATATTAAACAGAAGATCTTTGAGAACAATTGTTTTTTGCCTGTAAGATCTGCATAGTTAAATTTCATTTGCTCTCTGGGAAACGTGTCAAAATCTCTTATTATATCTTTAACATCCTTTCACTCAAATTAAAATATATTTCATTATATCTTCAGTGTAGTAGAAAGACTCTGAGACTTGCACAAGTTTTAATTAAAACTATTTGACAGTATATCTGATGGCAAAATAAATTTGTTATAAGTAACAGACTTTTTTCAGTAGTAAAAATAGCTAAATAACTATTGGAAATACAAATTCTTGATTGTCCGTTTCAGCCAGTTTAAGAGCTTTCTTCTAACATGAGTCCTGGATCTCTGAAAATTCTCTCAAGCTCATATACCAAATTCCTTAACATTTGTATGGATCAGCAAGTGATGAAAACTAAAACTCTGATGTTTAAATGATTTGTTTAAGTTCAAGTCCTAAATATATTGCCACAGCATTTAAGAATACACACCTGGAGAATGCAGCAGGCTTTCTTGTACTGCTCTCTTCTTCCAGCTTTTATAATCTGATTCTGATTTCTCATAGCTGATGAGAAAAATAGAAAAATTAGGGATTGTCAAAAAAGGGATAAAAAAAGGAAAAGCTGGAAAGAGGTTTTCTTTATCTCATTGGACTGCTTTGTGAAATTCTTTGATTAAAACATTTACCAGCAATACTACCAAAATCAATATGAAGTGACAAATACTTCATACACGCCACCTAGACTTTCCAAAAATGCACTTTTTTAATATTTTGTGAATATTTGTTAGTCTTGTGATAAATATTTATTTCATATGAAATACTTAATATAACAAAGAGAAAGTTTTCAGATAACTGGCATATTTCCTATGAAAATAAAGCAACCATATCGAGAAGTGTATTTGTTTCAGAGACTGTACTTGTCATTTGGTGCCCAGATGCAATGGGCATAAACCAAAACACAAGAGGTTCCCTCTGGGCATAAGGAAATACTTTTCTACTTTGAGGATGACTGAGCACTGGAACAGGTTGCCCAGAAAGGTCATGGAGTCTCCCACCTTGGAGATACTCAAAAGTCATCTGGACATGGTCCTGGGAAACTGGCTTTGCTTGAGCAGAGGAGTTGGATCAGTTGTTCTCCAGAGGTCCCTTCCATCCTCAACCGTTCTGTGATTCTGATTCTGTGATTCTTTCAGTATGTACTATATAGTACATCATATGACATTCATATTTTATCTTTTCATTCAAATAGTGCAAAACAAAGCAAAAATATCACGTGTCAATTGCTATTGGACCTCACAAAGGGCTCTTTTTGTCTTTTGGAATTTTTCTCTGTACCCTCAGTGGTAATGAGGATAAATAAAATTTTTTTAAATGAAGACTCCATTTTGGGTAATGTCGTACAAGCAAAGAGGGCCCAACTTTCCCAAGAGTTTTTCTGTGCCCTGCTGCAGAGCGCTCAATTCACAGCAGAGCCCACACACGCATAGAAAGACCTGCTTCAGAATTCACCATATGCCCGATACACACATTATTACAGTAATTTTGTAAGCGTTGCTCCTGTCTACCTAACTTCAAATTCATCATGTCCTTTGGTGGACTCCTCAGCATTTTACACTCTGACATTCGATTTCTCCTGTAAGTTTGTATCTTCTTCCCTCCCTGCTATCAGCCTCCATGTATTTGCTAACTTTTACTATGAAAAAAGGTTTTGCTTAGTAATAAGGTTTAGTGGTGGTTTTTGTTGGCATTAGGTTGATGGTTAGACTAGATGATCTGAAAAGTCTTACCCAACCTAGGTAATTGTATGACTCTACAATTCTAAGGCAGTCCTATCCCCAAGAACTGAGGCACGGGGACCCTGTGGGATGGAGCCACAGTGATGTCTCCTGAGCTGTGAAAATGCAGAGTGTTTAGTCACCTCCATAACACTGCCTCTACATGGTGCATCAGGAGAGGTGTCTGTCCAAGAGCTGCCCCCATAGCACCAGTATGTCAGATGAGAACCTACTGAAAGCAGACAGGAGAAAAAGCTGAAGAAGGAGTTGTAAAGTAAACCTTAATTCAGCCTTACTAGTTTCTAGACCTCTGGCAATTGACTGGCCCGGAGGAAGGAATCCACTGGGAATTCACATTACATGAGCGGGATTCAGCTCACCTAACTTTAGACATGGAAGTGTGAGCTATTGAAGTATGTTAGTCACTTGGGAATAACAGACGGAGTTTTTCTTTAAATAAAGAAATAAAAGGCAATTCCAGAAGGCAATTTAGACAAGTGCTTGGGATAGCTGGAATGAATCACACACTGGAAGTGTCTGTTTCTTTCCGTTCATAAAAGGAGATGGCTGAATGACTGCTGCAAGAGTATATGTATGAGCTAGTCACCCTTGACTCCTTTTATAGACAATGGAGAAAAATAGGCTCTTTTCAAATGCAATTCATCTAACCAAATGTACACAGATGATTCACATCCTACGTGTGCTTTTCCTCGATGACTCTTTAGGAGCTTGGGGAGACTAGCTCAAAGATCTCTCTGCTGGAATATTTCATTTGTTTAATGAATCCCATCAGGACTCTTCATGAATGGGGCCCATAGTTTTTTTACTAGTTTTCTTTTTTCTTATCTTGTTTCTCCAATCAGATAGGAAGCTTGTGGTTCAGCTAAATATGATATCCAGGTTCCCTGAATCCTAAATTAGTGTGCCAGAACATGCTATGCTGTCTTCTCTTTGCCTTATTCTTCCTCATGTCCGGCTGTTGCCATCTCAAAGGATTCATTCCCTTCTACCCTGTGACCTTATAAACCATGTTCTTCTAGTACTCATACTCATCTCCTTACCAATCCTGTCATCCTGTACATCCTGTCCTATTTCCAGTCTTCTTCCAACCGGATTGTTCAAGCACTCTATAGCTCACTCGTTTAAACTCACTCAGATCTTCCTGTCTACCCCAGCTTCAGCCTCTTGTTGATTTTAGCAAATTTTTACTGATGTTTCCCTCCTGTTTCCACCTTCCTTCTTGCACCGGCTTCCATTACATGTCTACCTATGTCTTAGACCTCATAGTCTGGAACTGCATCGTAGGTCTGAGATTAACCTTATTTCTATATGATGTGCCCTGTCCAAAACAGAAGCTTGTCTGTATCTTTGATAATACAACACCCACATTTTGGCTTCATTTAGGACAGGACTGTAGAACTACTGAAATAAACCTCAATATTTATGATACGAGTAAAGCCAAATAAATGACTAAATCCTACATGTGCTGAAAACTGATCCATGTCCTTCAGAAACAAAAGATCGTAGCTGGTTTCACCTCAGATAGAAATGTAAATGTCTTGGAAATATTGAACTATATGTGCCACATGTCTTTCCTCTATTACGCACAGAATAATTTGCAGTTCTATATTTTCACTCATAGGTGGTGATAGAAAATTGATACATTATTTACCATGCTTTTGCTTAAAGATGCTCCTCAGAGACTAGAGAAAGCATAATGAACTTTTCCAGACATTTAAAGTGATGGATTTTTCTTGTTTAGTGCACCAGGGCATTTGTAGAAGGTCATTTTAAATTGCGCCTGCACATCAAACATACCTGTGTGTACCTCTCCAGGCAAATATGTATAAAGAACACAGCCTTTGATCTCCTTAGCTTGCTTTTTTCTCTCTCTTCCTTCCTTCTCTCCTTCCTTCCTTCTTTCCTTCCTTCCTTCCTTCCCTTTTTTCCTCTATTTCTTCCTTTCCTTCCTTACCTTCTTTCCTTTTCTCTCTTTCACTATTTATTTTGCTTACCTTCTTTCCTTTCTTTACATTCTTTAACACTTTCTT
>VXBW01001018.1:1083596-1111806 GCA_013400375.1 Thinocorus orbignyianus
AAAAAAAAAAAAAAAAAAAAAAAAAAAAAAAAAAAAAGCAGTTGGTTTAGCCAACTTGGTTTGTCCCTCTTGACTTCCAAACGAAATGAAACTAAGGGAGCTCTGGCTTTACATGCCTGTGTGCACACAGATGCTGATACCTTTCCTAATACTCCCTCTCCCACATGCATCAAAAGACGCAAATGGTAGTTCCCAGTGACAATCCCAATATGTTCACTTTTCCTGTTCAAAGCTGTCAGAATGATGTAATAAAAAATAAACTGAACTTTATGGTAAATGCCTCAGGGTAAATGTAGCTCACATATGCCATTAGAGTATCTCTTTGTTTTGTTCCTTGAAATATAAATGCCTTCATCTTGAAATATCTTCATATTAGCTACAGACTCAGTTCAGAAAAAGCTAAAAATAATTCTTTAAAACAAAATACCATAACTTTGGCTGTTTGGCGTAAAAAGTGATCATACCAGAATACATTCACTGTGCTTAAATTAGAACATTTCACCTAGTCTACAAATCAGAACATAATCTTTCTTATGGACTATTTGGTGAATGAACTTGCCCTCTGAAATAGTCATGTGGCCCACTGGGAAAAAAACTGTCTGTATCACACTGAGGAAACTAAAAAGGATTTATTCAGAAGTGTATATACATTCATCATTTCCGAATATTATTTAGCATGAACATAGATATATCAATTCATCTCACCAATCTTGTGGCATTTAACCAAGATTTGCATATTAGGCTAGTAATTGTACAAATCTCCTTTTACAGATGATGGATAGGGATTTTAAGAGAGGAAGTCAGACCTAAGTTGGACTAATACAAGTTTCTATCTGACCCAGCAATTAGATATGTCCAAATAAGGCAAAAATATATCAAGATTTGCATTCTATAAGCATAACTTGTAATAGGTAAAGCATCTTTCAGCCATTTCAACTGTTCTAGTTCCCACATTAATTTAAAGATTTGATCTTCATGCTGTTCAACCAGAACAAATCTGACAGACAAGTTACTTTGGAATCACGTTTCCCACTGGGAACAATACAGGAAGTTTTATAATGAAGAAGGCCTGATAGACTCAGTCAAAACGTTGAAGAAAATGATCTTCCTGACTTTACTTGGCACTGAAGACTGAGTTGGTCTTATTATTTTTGTCCTCAAATGTACAGTAAAACTGTTCTGTGAAAGGTTTTGTTTCTTTCTTCCTGCAAAAAGTATTGTGCAGTTCAATTTCCAAAGCATGAACAAGATGACAACAAAATTTTCCTTGGGTGGACTTTCCTCTCCCATGTCTCCTGGAAACAAACAATTCCAGACTCCAGTAAGGGAGTTATCCCAGCCCCTGGTGGCTGTCATTTGCCCAGTCCAGCTGTTCTTTGGTCCTCAAGTAGTTCTCAGATCAATTTTAGGGCAGTTTAGTAAGTTTGCAACTGTTTTGATTTGTGCTGCAATCACTTTTTTTGTAAGAGCTCATGGGATGACTATTTGCATGCATCTTGGTGCAGAGAGTATCGGCTTCAAGATAAAACAAAACTCTGCTGGAGAAGCAGACAATACACAAATGCCTACCTTCAACAAAATGTGCATAAACTGTGCTCTCACTGGAGCTCATCAGCACAGTCCAGCTGCTTTTTGTTTACAGTGAGGGCGATGTTTTCCCTTACTGAAATAAGTATGGCCAGCCTTTTGCAACAAACATAAGAACTCCCAAGAGCTCTTTCAACAAATATTTAGAAAGTTACGGCATGACAAGGAGTAAATCTAGAACTAAGCAATGGTTCTGGGGTTGAATTTCATCTCCACTCTTAAGTTCAAGGCTGATATTTGGATTTTTGCTTTTGGTGTACCTCTAGGAAAAACTCTGCTGTTCTAGTGACTGAGATGAGAACATAATTAGCAATATTTTTTGCTCAGATATCATATTCATCTTTCAAACTTATGAATGTACAGATAATGAAAGTCTTAAGTGAACTCATTATTCACTTATTAATATTAATGTATTTCTTCAGCAAACAACTTTTATCAGTGTTTTGTCAAAATAAGGAATGGTGAATATTAATACAATATAAATGATCTATAATTTGGGCCATGCTACTTACCAGCTACGACTAGAAAGAAAAAAAAAGAGTGAAAAAGGGAGGACAAAGATAGAATGACAGGGGTTCAGTACAGTAATTGTGAAATTTTTGACAGTTTTCTAATTCCTCCCCCACCTCCAGTTCTCTGTTCTTTTCCCTTCTATTTTTCCTCATTTTTCTACCTTAAAATTTGGAAAAATCTGGATAGGAAAAGTAAAAAATTATTTTATCAAAAGTTTTATAGTTTTTCAGAATCATGTAGGAAATGTAAATGCTTTTTAGTCGCAAGTTAAAAGAAATTATTTTCAATACAGTGTGAAGTCTTAACTGCATAAGACTACCTAATAGAACTTGGCAAAGAAATTTCAGCTTTCTCACTCTTGGGCTTCAGACCACTGGAATCTTTGAGCAAAATAAGTATGTAACATATATTAAGATGTACAACTTAAATTTACATTCATATATTGCCTAGAATTGAGTCAGTCATTTGGGAACCTTTTAACCTTTTAGTTAGTGCTGAAGAAATCACTTTTTGTTAAAATTACATTTTTTTACATTTCCATCAGAACCACCTTCACCCTGGTATTTGTGAATGACATAGTGTTAAAGAAACAACACAAAATTCCCCTTTCAAGGAGTGCAGAAGTTACCATGGAGGTGAGAGAATCATCTTTGAAGGCTTCTTTGTTATTTTGTGACACTGTCTTCTCTCCGAGAACTTCAGTCCTTCTTCTGAGATAAAGGAGATGAAACTATTCCTCTGCAGCTGTAACCATAAAGGTTGAGATCACAACACTGTCATATCTCAAGATTTCATCCTGAACTTCATGACATTTGTCAAGCTTCTGCTTCTCAGCTTTCATTTCAAGGGAACTAAGTTTCTTTGGGGATACAGGGAGAACTTGGAAAATGTGAGTTCCTGGGGTCTCAGTAAGTCAAAAGACAAACTAAAATGTCCCATACAAGTCATCTTTTTAATCTTTTGGTAATGTCTGAACCCTGGCTTCGCAATACTGAGCTTCTGACCTTTCTTGTGAACATGTATTCAAGATGGTTAGGCTATTAATATCAGTAAGTCCAACAATTTTTTCAATGAAAACCCTTTGATAGAATTTCAATTATGTGTAAATACTTCTGTTAAGGTAAGAGAAGAAAAACAAAGAGCTACCCCAAAGACATGTTTAGCTTACGTTCAATTCCAACATCTTTTCAAGGAAAGTTTTTCTTCCTTCTACTATAAAATAAGTTCAGGCTTACCACTAGCAAAGAAGTCTTTTGGGATTTTTCCTAACTTCATTTTAACCCTGCAAAGTGTTCTCGGATTTCTTACTTGGATTTCAAAACATTAAATCCATATGTCTAAAAATCTATGTGCTTTAAGATACAGGCTGTAAAAGAAGTTAAAAAAATATCACACAACAAAAAGCAAGGCAGGATCCAAGAGAGAAAAACAACTCGTGTAAACATTTAAATGTTAGGTTAGCTTTCTAGCTGCGTGGGAGACTGGATCACCAAATGACAATTAATTTAAATGGCTATTCAGTTTCTAAAGAGTCAGCTTTTCACTAGATGTGTATGTCTTGACATTATTGTGAACTGAACCCATATCATCTTATTTCAAAATCTCTGCCAGGATTCAGTGTTTAATGTAATTTAATGGAAGCCAATGAAAAAAATCTCCATCAGGGTCTTTTAAGCCAGGCATGGGTGCCGTCCCCCTGCTCAGGATGAAGCAGATTTTTCACGTACCTTGCTTACACCACACACTCACACACTCTGTAAAATGACCATTAGTTATGTAAAAAGAAATCTTAAGCTGTCCTGAAGATATAGATTCCTTGCTTCTGCTTTAGGAATTGATGAATGATAGACTGCATTTATCATCAGGCATTAAAGAATGGGCTGTTGTGATGAGAAGCTGAAATTAGGCACGTATCTTGAGGTCTCCATCTTCTTTCTCCCTTGGTAACATATTTATTGGGACAAAAAACTCTTCAGGGTGGAGACTTCACCTTTGCAAATATGCTGGCTTTTCCAAATTGAGTAAAAATGAGCAAATTTCAGAAGTTAAAGCACCTGCAATAATGACTACAGCTGAAGGAATCTGTGGGTGTTCAGCATTTGTTTCACATCTTCACTTCCATTTAAGTTTCTACAGTGTAAGTGCTATTTGAGGCACCCAGAGGGAGATTTTTCAAAAGCACCTTTATTATATGTAGGAACACAGCACCACCGCAGAAGTCAATAGGATCTGTGATTCTAAATCTCTGGCTAGTTTACATTAAAACTAAAAAAGGAAAAAAAAAAAAAAAAAAACCCAAAAACCAACAACAAACCAAACCCCAAAACTACCTGTAAGCCTTACTTACAGTTGACCAAAGAAAGGTGATCATTATAACCAGAAAATGTAGAGGAGGAGGTGGCTGTTAAAAAGGTTACAGCAAAAACACAGAAAAAGAGAAAGCTTTCATGGCTTTAGCAAGAAGTCAACATCACATTTTGCTTGGGGGCAGAGGTGAAGTGAACTTAAAGTGTAGCATAAGGAAAACAGAAAACTGAGACCCTTATGAAAGGTGTCACAATTAGAGACCAGCAAATGCAAATACCAACATTAAACCAGAGTTGCAGCAGAGATTTCTCCTGATCATGTTGTGTCATCTCCAGCCCTGTGTATATCTCATTAAAAGCAACTAGTCTAAATTCATCATAGTTGATTTATGCCAGATATGGTCAATCACAGCTGCTACAGCTTTTTTGTTTTTTTTTTTTCTTTACGATTTAGCCTACAGCAGAATGTTAGAATTCATGCCCCCAGCATTGCTGCAGTCAGGGGTATCTTGTGTTGCTGTAATGTCAACATGATGAAAGTGTTATAGATTTGCCTTTAATACTACAAAGTTACTCTAAAAAGACAATGATTTAAGTGGAGGGGAGTTACATTAATGTTGACAGTAAAGTGATAAAATTAGTAAGAATCAAGAAATTCAACTTAGAGAGCAAGCACAGTATTTTCTTAACGAAAAATAAGAATAAATTTCTGAGGTCTGGAGCCTAGCCAAGTTTAATTAAAATCAATAGAACTTATTTTTTTTTCCTAAGCAAAGATAAATGTAAGAAAGCAGAAATTGTGCAGCATTTTGAAAAATAAAGCTTTATGGCTGGAACCAGAGGCACATAGCTGAAAAGCTGCTGTGAGGAATGGAGTTGAGTATGGAATGGTGTGGGGGAGAGGTGTCAAAAACACACTGGAAAGATACCTCTAGAAGCCAATGCATAGTAATGCCAGGAGACAATAGCTGTGACCTAGATTGTTCAAATGACAAAGGAGTTAGGCACAAATATTCTGTTGAAATTCAATTTCAGCTGAGTCTATCTTCTTTTCATTAGGGCTCCGTTAGTTATTGCTTTTTCTGTTTACCCCTTTTTAGAAGAAAACATGTTTGAGTTGATCAGAACTGTGATTTTTTAATTTTTTTTTTTTGCTTTCTTGTTCAAAGTCAAACAAAAGGCTTGCCTCATCTAGAAACAGTGTTTTCCTTTTAAAATGAAGGCCTGAATCAGAAAAGGGAGAGCAACTGAGTCCTGTCTTTCACTTGCAAGCTTAGATATTTTTATTCACTTTCCTTCTTCGCCAACATGAATCAACCCGTCCCTCCACTTAGGCAAATTGTCCACCCATGTGTTCGAGTGTGCTGAAGTCATCTGTTCTCAATTCTTGTTGCTTTCCTCCACTTACATGAAAGACATTTTCAGTGGACTACAAAAAAACCCCCACAAAACTCCAAAGAGACATCCACAATGCAGCTGATTGGATTGACAGTTACATCACATTTGTCATACTAATTCATATTTAACTACTGTATACAGAGCAAAAAAATATCAATGGTAAAATAGCAGTCCCCTCTGGTCAACGTAGGTGGTCATACCAAGGCATCCAATTAATCTGAGGAGGATTACAGTCACAGATCTTTTGGGCAGGGGTTTTACCTCAAGATGAGATGAGATTGCACTCTGCATTGCGTAGCTTTCTAAGAAAATTCTCTTTGAGTCGGTTTAAAGACAAAAAGCAGAGAATTGGGGGAAGCAGAAACAAAAGAGAGAGTCCTAGCCACCCTAAAAGAAAAGTGAAGGTCATCTGAGGTGTGGGAAAACCCAAACAAATGAGCAAGTTCTGGCAGCCTTCAACTGGCCTTTCCCAAAGGTCTCCACATCACACAGAACAGATCGACTTTTTCATCCAGCAGTCATATCTGCTCTCTTGATAAGACCATTAGACTACTAACAAGGGGACAAAGATGCATAAATCTGGTATAAGAAGAGTAAACCCGTGCAAACTACTTCCTATTTTTTCAAGAGTAACTTAGCAACAATGGATTGGGGAGCCAGCTGATTAGGCTTGTGAAACACGGAGTGATGATCAATTGGGAAAACCAGGGAAGCGGGACAATAGTCTCAATTACGTAAGAGAACAAACTTACCCTTTCTTGCTAATAGAAGTCCCATTTCAAGCACTGTGCGTAGTTTTATGTGCTTCAATATAAGAAGGACATCAAACTACCAGAGTGTGTCCAGAAGAAGGAGACCAAGATGATGAAAGGTCTGAAGGGAAAGACTTACAAGAAACAGATGAGGTTACTTGGCATGTTCAGCTTGTAGAAGAGAAGGTTGATGGGTGTTCTAATCTCAGTCCACAGTTTCCTCAAGGGAGGCAGCAGAGGGAGAGATTCTGGCCTCCTCTCTATGGTGACCAGTGGTAGGACAAAAGGAAATGGAATGAAGCTCCAACAGGGGAAGTTCAGATTAGACATTAGGAAAAGGTTCTTTACTGTTAGGGTAGTTAGTCACTGGAACAGGTTCCCCAGGGAAGAGTCCATGGCACCAGGCCTGTCAGAGTTCAGTGAACATCTGGACAACACTCTTCATTGTATGGTTTAATTTTGTCCTGCAAGAATCAAGGATTTGCACTTGAGGATACTTATGGGTCCCTTCCAACTTGACATCATCTATGATTCCATAATTGTATGGTGTGCAAGGTAGCTGATGTAAAAATTCACTGATTATCTGCTGCATGTTGACTGCAGCACTGAGATGCAGGACACATGAGATCTGAACCCAGTAAGTCTCAAATCAGAGAAGTCTTCCTCCTGTACACATCTCCTTTTATCAAGGAGAAATTGTCATCTTTGCTGAAAACACTGAGTGGGAGAAAAGTGCCTAAGGTAAGAAAACTTGTTCTGGTTAATTCATCTCTTGACAGAGAGTGGAGTTAAAGTAGCTTGGATTTTGTATTGATTTAGAGTCCACTATAGACTTGTGCATCCATAAAACCATTTCTTATTGCCAATCTGATCCTGAGATGCTTCAGATATGTTACTCAGAAATTTCTATACCCATATTGACATGACAAAGCATGAAAGTCCCAGAAGAGTTTACTAGCAGCTGTCTACACATTTGCTAAGTGTCTAAGCTCCTGGTATAGTTAAAGGAAATATAATTAAGATGGTCAGTGGGTTCTAGAACTCAGTTAATTTGTCTGAATGAATGTGTCTATTGCCACTTGAAGTTCCCTTGTGGCTCTGACTTGGCTCACAGCTGAGTTTTCAGTAGGGCTTGCATTTCCTACAGGGCCTGTGTTGTGTTTGTCCAGGCTATGTAAATGTATCAAAAGTTCTAGGATGTCTCCCTGTTTGAAAGCAGATGTGTCTGTGCTGTTCAGATTATCAGCTCACCCTGTAGTAATTATCTACGGTGGCATCCAGTTGCCAAAACACAGTTTTGTGTCATTTTAGATTCTGAGAAATACTTTGCTTGGGTTCTAGTTGCTGCTTCAGAATGGTGTTGTCTCCCATAAATCCTATGCTGCATGTGTCAGTCCAGTAGGAATGCCTGAGATGTTTCAATAGCTCCCAGATATTCAAGCTTCAGAAAGATTAAACAGTGGAATTCTACTTTTAATGTATGTTCAGCTAAATAGTTCTCTGAATAAAATGTCTGTTGGCTGTACCTGTCAGGAAATTAACTCACATATGGACACCTAAATATAGGTTCTTTAATTTTAAATGGGATCCCCTGCCCTAGGAATCACTGGTGGATCATTAGAATTTTACATGGTAACCTTAAGCATGCTGTCTACTGGGAAAAAAATCATTTTTTGTTCCCTTTTCCAGCAAAGCTCTTGTTTGAGACACCTTGATTCCAGTGAAGAACCCAGAATTTTAAGTATAATCACTGAAACAAAGGTTTATACAGGCCATAATTAACTTATCAGAAACAGAGCTGGATTTGTCCTGCAGGTCAAGGAAATCTTGTAGCCAAAGTTTCACTGAAGCTCCTTCCTGGTGATGGGAAACCAATCCCTGATGGTAAATGATTTATTAAGGTTGCATTTTTGGAACTTATCTTAGCACAAAGCTCCTAAGTTTTAATTTAATAAAGACATATTTGAGGGAGGAAATGTACACTTCCTGTGGAATGCCAAATAGTAGGGTTTTGCTCATCATCAGCTGTGATGGAAAGCCCCTTTCTCTTTAACAATATCCATTGTATTTAATAGAAATTTTCAGTTAAGCTGGTGGACTTGATCCCTCCTAAACCTTTGCAACTCTGATCTAAAATATCCAACATATCATTCTCAGATGGATATTTTCCCTCTTCTTTCATTATACTCAGCAAATGCTGAAAAAACTACTGTTGAACCTATTGGTAACTTTATCCTGCCGTGCATCAGTAACAAGTGTCCCCAGTTACAACGAAACTGACAGAGAAGCTGGCCAAAGTCAACTACAAAATCAAAGCCACCATGTGAGTTCAGGTCAGCACACAGTGGATATACAGACTTGGATATATGTGTCCCCCTGTTAGAGAAGATAGGGCAAAAAGGAGTCTTCCTTCATTGCACTGATTGGAAATTTTGAGACAATATTGCCTCACATGAGAGACTAGGATCAGCAACTTTATTTTTCTGGCAAAAAGCAATTCATGTTAGTTGATCTAAAATTAGATCCTGCAGGCAACGTTGCATTTCTTGTGACAACTGGTAATCTACACAGTGAACTTGACCACATACCATCACAAGAACCCTCACCAGACTGTTACTCAAAGAACAAGATATCTTTCTTTAAAATAACCTTTCTGAAAACAGATATTTAAAATTCAATAGCAATAGCAAACCTAAAATCCTAAGAAAACAAAATATTTTGCTGCACACTCTTTCTCTTCTCTGTAGGAGATCAGAAGACAAAAGCATCTTAATCTTGAAAAAAGAAATCAGATAAAGACTTGGATGGAATAGAATAGATTCTATTTGAATTGAAGTTTGAATTTGAAGGCAAATTGTGGTCTTGGAGCAAACTAAGAAAGAGGACATTTTTGGAAGAAGGATGCAAGCATCTTTCAGAGGGAGCTTTGTAATATTTGGAAGAATAAAAGAATCATTCAATACTTAACTAAAATGAATTGAGATTCCAGTCCTTTTGAGGTTTGTCTAACTCTAGCCTTAGTTACTGTGAAACTCCTTGACAACAGTAATAAAGCATTTACACTGAGAGTCTTGACTTGTGCCCACCTGAAACATTCTTCTTCTATTGACTCAGAAAGCTTTGGGGGCAAAAATTGTGTGAAGCAATGAGCCTATTCAATATTAGACAAAGGGATAAAGCATACAATACTGGAGACATATTTTGCCTTTGCCTATGAAATGTTTCAAGTGAAAACTGCTTCTTTCAACACTGCAGACCTTGTGGGAAATGACCTGTACACTGGATAAGCTGACAGGCACAGTAGGGGATTTCATTACACCTCAGAATTTGACTGGCACAACCAGCTCTCTCTGGCTCTCCGTAACCCCTGGCAAGTGCTTGGAATTGAATCTGTAAATGTTAATCAATATTTCAGGCCTATTAAATAAAGAAAGGCATTGTTGAAATCAAAGCAGTAACGGCTAGCATGGTGCTATACAATGACTTCCAGGCCATCAAAAACCTTGTAGGGAGCAAAAGAGCAAATATTTTAATAAAACAATTACCTCTACAATTTCAAACCTGCAGAAAAATGTTACATCTCCAACCCTATCACACTAACGTAATTTTAATTTCAAACAGGTCAGTGAACAGGATCAACTCAATACAGATATTTAATGAGTCTTTAAGGTGCTCTCCTAAATCTTTGGGAAAGTAAAAGCCTACAATGTGTTTGAAATATCTGGAAGCACATCCATTTCTTCTCAAAGATGAAATGGGGCAGAACTGTACCCAAAGCCTAAGGGGGTTTCACCATTGATTTCAGTGGATACGGGCTCTGAGTGAGATTCATGGGTGAGACTGATTTAACACAGCTGTAGACAGCTGCACCATAGGCAGCTGTGGTTGAGCTGGTCACCCGAGGCTCAGTTTGGAGAGAAATGAGAACTTCTGGAGTGCAATTTATTTCATGCTAAAGCCAATGTCTAAAATAGGCCAAATGAATTGTACTTTCTAGCCCTCTGGTCTCTGAAGTGATTACAAAGTGATCCACAGGTAGCCAAAGCAACTAAGCAATAGACATCCAAAGTCAGATGAGATGAATCACTACAAGCCTGTACAGCTAGTGGTGCATGGACATAAACCACACTGCAAAAGGCAAGTGAACCTGTGCTAGCTCTTAGGCAAGTGTGTAAAAGGGTAACATAACAAAAGATGCTAAATATTTTTAGGGTTTTGAAGCATCTCCCTGTTAAGATGTTTGAAGTTGGTCTATAGGAGCAAATATACCTATAACAAACACTCACTGAGTGAAAAATAATTTCCAGTTTTGCTCCCCTCCACAGCACGAAAATCCAGCTGACCAGGCACAAAGTGGTAACATGCTACAATATGAAGTAACACTTCTTGGTTTCTTTGGAGTCCCATCAGATGAGGGAGCTGGATGCTGATATGAACAAGACTAGATACTGCTTGTCAACTTGGTGATATTAACCTGCTTCTGAGATCAGGAGCCACCTCCAGTTTCCTTCGTTTGCCTTCGTTTAGGAAGAACCAGAGACTATGACCAAATACCAAGGCAAGATATAATTAACTGCAAGTCTGCCAGTCGCTATTGAACAAAATGTCTCCTGCAAAAGTAAATTTCCACTTCTCAGCAAGATGACCAACATGAAGTGTTGAAAACAAGTGGAGAAAATTTCAAATTCCTTGAGAATTAGCTTAAAAAACAATTACCATTGGCAATTTTAAGATGGTGACACAGTAGCCTGCCATATCTGTCTCATTTTGAACAGTGAAGACAAGGCAAGGTTAACATTTTTTTACTATATTGAAAGGAAATATGAAAGAAAAGGAAGACTGTTACTCATGTATTCTGATGCAATGAGAAAAAGAAAGAAATCGGTGACTACTGGAAATCTTATGTGCCTGCTTGGATACCTATGCTATGCTATCTCTGGTAGCAATTTCATAGGAAACTTGATAAGAATTTCCTTGGTTAACTACACAGAATTAAATTCCTCATAGATCAGTTCTGTTTATCAAAAAGTAAATTTATGATATTTTATGGTACATCATGTTCGGTTCCTGAGAGTGGTGGAAATAGCTTTGTTGGTGAAGGAGTTTTTTTTATGTTTTTGGAAGGTGGAGATGAGATGTCCAGACCTGTTCAGAAGGGTCACAAAACTCTTCAGGCTATGACTCAAATCAAACTTTGATTTTCTGAACATGTGGAAGTGCATCTCCATCCTTCAGAGATGTCCTATGTGCCAGAAGCTTTGAGCCACCTCAGAATTTGATTCTTTAGGAAACAGAGCCAAGACCATTAATGAATTAGAGTGAGCTATTCACAGTTATCAGTCACAACATGGAGCTCATAAAATTTTGCACTGGACACCTGGTCCTGTATCTCCACCTGAAATCTGTCCCAGGCCCTGTGTGACTGTACTAACCTGTCCTTGAAAGAATACTGTAGGTGCTGAAGTTGAAGAAAGCTATGAATCCTTGCAAGGATGGGCACATTATGGCAGATCCCTGCAGGGAGGAGGGAGGGAGGAAGTTAGTGTTCATAGGAGGCCTTTAGACTTTGTGCCTCTGATCCTATATAAAGCCAAAGGGTCAGAAAGAGGTAGAGCACCACACTCTTCCCTGTCATAGCCTCAGCCTCTAACACTCTGGGTGAAACTTAAGTCCTAATCATTTTCTTTCCTTTCATTCTCATGTTCTCTTCCCCTTGTTAAATAAAGCACCTGTTATTTACAGCTCTCATCAGCCTGCTCCCAATCTAATGAGACTGTAGAAAGTTTGCCTGCAAACTCCCACTCCTTCTGTCAGCTTGATTGTCTGGGAATGCCTTGTGAAGCTATTCATGCTCTATCACCACCTCCTGCTTCCTCACCTTCTTTCCCCTCTCCTTAGCTGAGGCATGTGCTTGCCTGTCATCTTCCCTCACGTCACTCCTGCTGGGTTGTGTAAGATACAGAAAAGCTACAGAGGTACATTTAATTTACTAGTGTTATAACACAGGCCTTCCCCCGTCATGTTTCAACTATCCCCACTGTAATTTGAGGACATGTAATATTCTCACAATGACAGAGCAAGTTCTCCCTGCGGTGCTCTGCTTTTCCTGTCTCTTCAGCTCTGGATGAAAGACAGGAAGACTGGAAAAGGCAGCTTTAATCCTCAGCAAACACGAAGAAGTTTTGAGGCTGTGCAATCAGAGCAGATCATGGAGGTTAGAGTATTAAGAGAATATTCCTTCAAGGGGACAGAGTCACTAATGCTGCCTTACGTGAAGTTGCTTCATGGGAATCAATGTAGAATGTTCCCTGAGGAAAGCTGTTGATGAAAGTGCCACAAGAATGGTTACTGAAAAACTATCTCTACAAGAAGTGGTTGGTGTAATGATAATTCCTCAAGCTGAACTATAGCAAGTCTTGCATACTCGGGACCGGGCTCCGAACCTGAGGATGACACCTGTGAACTGTTAGAAACTGACATCCTCTGTGTGTGGAATCCTGCGTTTAAATGCTGTCTGTGTTGAAGATCTTACAGACCTCCCTCAAATCCACAAAAGCCTTAACGAATTCACTGCTCCATGTGGTCTTTGGGAAGATCTACAGTGTGAATGCAAACATTATTACAGATTAGAAGAGATGCCAAAGTTGCCACGGATCTGAGGTACTTGAGGTGAACATTTTTAGAGGACTGAATAAATGAGTAGTAGTGTTAGAACTGAGGTGATAAGGCTCAAAGAACCAACAGACTAAGCCATGAGAATAATAAATAACTCATGCTATTAACCCATCGAATGTTGTTGCAACACAAGAAAACTATTCCCTGAGCATGCTGCACACAACAGTGAGATCCCTCTGCAAACCAGTCCTAGATCTGATTGCTCAGCTTTCCTCGCTTACCTAGTGCTCCTGCTCCTACTTCCTTCTGCTCATTTCCCTAGGCATTCTTCCTTGTCCCAAGCTTGCCTTCAACCTCTTGCCTGATCTGAGTTAAGATAATGGCATCAAAATCTGTCTTTCTCTCTATTCCTTTTGCTATCTACTGCAAAACTAAGAATGTGTGAAGTCAATACTTTTATTTCTCTTAACATATAAGTTCAGAAACATCTACTTTGAGATGTTTGGAAAGGTCTGAAAAGGTCTCAGTATTCCTACAGAAGCAGAATTGCCTGGTCAAGTGAGTTGAAAGTACTTAGCCTAAGGGATATGAGATACACAACAGTGTGAATAGAACAGAACAGGTTTTACCACATTTGGATCACTGGTCTTCAAGCCCGTGAAAAGATAAACAGGCTTGTAAAATGGCTGAGGTGGTACATAGTGCCAAATTTAGTGAAATGAATTGGGCCTGACTTTCTACTCCCCTCCTCAGTTTCATTTGTGCACAATATTCCTCCTCTCTTCATAATTCAAACTGTTGAAAGGGAGACTTTGTAAAATAGATACCACCCTCCTTAACAGGGATGACTGTTATATAGGAATCATTGTATGATTAAAAGGTGTCTGCAGTGCTTAACTACAGATCTGCTTTTACAAGCATTTGAGTTTCAGCTCTGATTCATTCATATCAACAAGAAATAGCACCCCAGAGCTCAGAATAACAGCTAAGTGACAGTGGTATGAGTTTAGGTGAAGAAATGGTTTCTGTGAAGGCTGTGGCTATGCTTGGCAGGCCTAAAATATCTGAAGTGTCATTCTAGTAGCTGTAAACTGTTTAAACAACGCAATGTTTATGGGGAAGAAGGTCTATTGCTGTGTCCATTCCTGATTTCACCATAAACTGTCATCTTTGATCTTTGCATGGATCTTGTTTCAAAGTGAATGTTAGTCATCTGATAGGGTGACTGCATAAAAGACTTTCTCTATATTTGGAATTTATAAAGCTTTCTGCTGTTTTCACAAGGATAGTCTATAAAAATGCAGACTGAAAGGAATAGAGAAGCAAATTAGGCAGTGTAATACATGTTTCAGCAACGAATATGGAGAGAATGTGCAAGTCCCAGGGACTGTCTGAGCTCTTCACAGACGAGAATCAGTTTCACATATCAGAGAATCATAGAACCGTAGGATAGTTTGGGTTAGAAGGGACCTTTAAAGATCCTCTAGTCCACTTCTCCTGCAATGAGCAGGGACACCTTCAACCACATCAGCTTCCTCAGAGCCCTGTCTAACCTGACCTTGAATGTTCCAGCGATCTGATACTTCCCTGGGAAACCTGGTCCAGTATTTCATCACTCATAGTGTAAACAATTTCTTCCTTATATCTTGTTCTACCACAACAAACCCTGCTAAAAAGTTTGTCTCCATCTTTCCTGTGGATGCCATTTAAATACTGAAAGGCCACAATAAAGTGTCCCTGGAACTTTCTCTTCTCCAGGCTGAACACCCCCAGCTCTCTCAGCATGTCCTTATAGGAGACGTGCTCCATCTTTTTGATCATCTTTGTGGCCCTCCTCTGGACCCACTCAAACAGATCCATGTCCTTCTTATGTTGGAGACCCCACATCTGGATGCAGGACTCCAGGTGGGGTCATCTTCCTTGGTCTGCTGGCCACTCTACTTTTGATGCAGCCCAGCATGTGGCTGGCTCTTTGGACTGTGAGCACACATTGCCGGCTCATGTCCAGCTTTCCACTCACCAGTACCCCCAAGTCCTTCTTGGCAGGGTTCCTCTCAATCCCTTCTTCCTCCGGCAACAGGGAGTTGCCCCAATCCAGTTGCAGGACCTTGCACTTGGTCTTGTTAAACCTTACAAATTTCACACAGGCTCACTTCTAAAGCTTGTCCAGGCCCCTCTGAGTGACACATTGCAAGAAGATTGCCAAGGATTTAGTGGTCAGATTCGTCTTTGATTTCATTTTACATTAGCATATGTGATCCAAAAGGATTCTTCTTTCTGTATTTTATGTATCTAGTATCATCTGGGTTTGTTGATCAATTATTTTGGCTTGTCCTCTGAAACAGACCAAAAACCCCCTTCCTACCCTTTTTAGCAGTCTCAATCCTCACATTTACTGATCAACTTAATCACATGTTGGTGACCAAAATTTCATCAGGAAATGAATCAACTAATAGATACTCGTCTCTCCAAATAACATTGCTGGCAGCTCTGTTCATGGCTGTCCCCAGGCCTTTCTCTGCTATTTGGTTTGATCTTTGACAAACATAGAAACATAATTCATAGTAGTTAGAGACTCTCAAATAATGGTAGAAGTGGTAATTTGGGGCAGGACCCCTACCTAATGACACACAATGAAGGACAATGAGATTCAAAGTAAGTGTCAAGTAGCTAACTAAGATATTTCCCCATCTGTACTTTTACACATATATATCGGAGAGCAATAACCACAGAATACAATGATACTGCCGCAAAAGATCTGTTTTAAAAATAGTATCAGAAATATGGGAGTCAGAATAGTTACATGTAATCCACTTTAAAATGTTGAATATTGGGACTGGGACAAGGACTTCATGGATTAAAGCAAGTTATTAAGAAGTTATTTCATCATTATAGGCATAAGCTTCCTTTCTTCAGGAAGACAGATTTTTTTTTATTATTTTTGCTTCAGAGGGCTGCTGAATGAAACTCATATAATGACACCAACTGTCAAACTTATCATGTCTCAATTATATTACCACCCTCTTTTGAAGTTCCTAACATGTAAAATGCAATTTACTATAAAAGGTTTCAACACCTACTGAAAGGAATTCAAGAGTACAGAAATGCTGCATTTCAGCATGCACTTTGGAGACTTCAGGAGGTTTCTCGATTGCTGCTTAGAAATTTTGTATGCTGGGGAAACTGGTGGTGCACTCTTCTAGCCTAATAAAAGAAAGATTGGAAAAATAACACTGTTTATTTGAGAGGTTTGGAAATGTACAGATGTAACATGGATGTTCATCTGAGAGATCAGCAAAGCCAGTCCATTAGCATAAAACCAGCCTCCACTAAAATTTAGTAACAAACCTTGTTTATGTGTGATTCAAATGCAGCGTCACTGCATGAACTACCATTCTTCTGTTCCTTTTTACCCCCTAAACCCAAAGGAACTCTGCTGAAATGAAACAGAAAAACATCTTTGCAAGCCTACATGAGGGGAAAAGTAAAATTGAGATTTTTTTTTCTTCCTTATTTTTGGAAGTTAAACTCTTTTGAGTAGGTTAATATGACAGTTTGGCTGGAGCTAATATATAAGGTCTTGTAAACACACAAAACTTTAGTGTTTCAACCATTATGTTCCTGTATTGTTGAACATCACATTTGAAATGATAATACTCATGGGACGCAGTTATTTGGGAATAGCTGATTCACCTTTGGAAACAGGAAAAAGCTATGTCAGTGGTTTAGTTGCATACCAGTACAACTGATACCGAACATAATCATAACAGGATCCTCATAAGCAAGGCATAGTGCCCAATTTACATGTTTCAATAGTCAGGCCCCTATCTGAATAAAGCTTCCGTGCACCAAATCAATATTTGCAATAAGTCATACATCGTTACTTAGATAATTGATAGGAAACTTTTCAAGATTTTTTTTTCTTTACCTCCATTGTATTTCAAAGGCTTAAATTATCTCACATGAATATGCTCCTCCGTCTGCAGCTGCCACTCATTTTCTCTTAGGCAAAAACTTTGTGGAGTTCTTCATTTCTAGATGGTTAGTCTTACATTTGACAGGAAAGTCTCATTTTCAGAGAGCTGGAAATTCTTAGTATCATAATGGCTCCTTTCAGATTCATTACAAGTAGGACACCAAAAAACCTATAAAGTTATTCAAATCCCAGAATAATTTTGGAATTCTTAGCAATAAGCTTTCAACAACAAACTGCACAAATCTAGTTTCAGAGAGCTGCCTTCTAATAGTTTCTACCCGGAAGTCATGATTCTGCAACTGAAGTGGAAGCTCTTTGAAAGCTACTCTTCTCCTCCCTAGGTACAAATGAGCTATTTATTTATGACTGAAGAAGTGTTTTCCTGTTTATCTACCGTTTTTTGGTTTTTTTTTTTTTTTGTTTTTTTTTTTTGTAGTTAAGTTATAAATAGGTATTGTATGAAAGCCTCAGGCTTCTGAGCTTCAGATAAGGCTGAACGCACTTTATGAGAAGCAGAACATCTTTGGACAAAATGCCTAGGATGGTAACAACAAAGACGAGTGGATTATGTAATCTGAACACAAACAAGCCTCTTCCCCTTCTTCATATCGGTGTCCATGGAATTCTGCATCATGCACTAAGCACAGCATGCATTCAAATGAAGCTCTAATGTGTCATTGTCATTACCTTGTGCTGCATTATTTACTACTGCTGTGTAAGATTTCTATGGGGAAAATTTCACAGCTGAGAAAGATTTCGTTTTATTGTGAGTAAATGTAAAGTGATTTTTGTTTCCAAAGACCAAAGACAATAAAACAAAGAGACTAGCATTTTTCCTGTCCAATTATGCCCCTATTTTCCCCCTTACACACCCTTTTCCACAGTTTTTCAAATGAGGAGATCAAGATTAAGACTGCTGAACTGATAAAGTCTATATAAAGTCTGCCTTTATATAAAGCCATGACTTCACTCTCCTAAAGAAGCAGCCTGTTCTTTAAAAATATTGGATGAACTTGAGCTCTCAGTGTAATCCTGTGTTCTGGGGACATGAAGTAAGTCATACTGAAAAACAAGCCAAAAACCCCATCTTTAAAGCTTGCCTTTGCTTGTAAATACGTTTCCATGGCTTTGAACAGTTACTCTAAACAACAAATTCTGGCCCTGTGTGTCTTCAGGTTGTCTCAGACGAAGTGATGCACTTCGCTTGTAAGAACATACAATTTTCTGCAGCAATATATCTATAACTATAAAACAACAATTTAACAAAGTTTGATAGTAAATGTGACAATTTTAACAGAATTCAATGGCAAGATACACTTGGTTTCTTACTGCAGAGAGGACAGGGCCAGAAAGAACTGTCAGAAACACCATCTCGCTGAGTCAAGCTTTCAGAAAGGATCCCCTTGTTTTCTAAACTCCTTCTCATAGAGAAGTCTTGATGCAATTGGATCCAATCCTGGTCCCAGACTTGGTCAATGTTTTATGTCTATTGGATTTTCTGTGCACAATCAGTCCTTTATATCACTTAGCTAAGAATTCCAAAGTTTAGCATGCTACAGACCACTCACTGAGGATCTGCTGTAACAAGGAATCTTTTCGCCTTGAGGAGGAGTAATCTTGAGAGGTGTTCCTATTCATGGGGAGATCCTGGCATGCAGCCCGCTGCCATGTAGGAGACCTCCCAAGGCTCTTAGGCTGTTCACGAATTATGTGGGTAAGATGGTTGATCTATTTGCATATTGACCATAGTACCAGTATTGTGGTAAGGTGGGCACATCGCCTGAGTTAACCCTTGGCTACTGTGGTGTTATGTGCCTCCCTGAAACTGCCTTTGAGCCCTGATGCTACCATCACAACTAGATTGCACACAGTATGACCACCATAGGTGGATACCGGTTAGGCAGTGTTACAGGACAAAAAGATCAATTTGGTGCCTGGGTAGAGAACACCACCACATCAGCCCAGCAATATAAGTGCGTATTTAGGCATTAAATAAATGTCAGCTGGTCTCAGGAGTTGCATAAGAACCCTGTCTGGTAGAAAGAAACATTATTTATTACTTTTGAAATCAGCAGAAATGGATAAACACTTTTGCCTTTGTTTTCACTGAGCTTTGATATGAGGAGTTTTAGGTAATTGCTGAGTAAAAAAGCTGCAAGAGCTTATGCAGTCTACCAATGCCTAAGAAATTTAGGGAACGCAGTAGATACAGACATCATTATGAGTAGACTATGAGTACAAAAGGCAGCAATTAATGCCATTTCTGATAGAGTTTTTCCTTGTTCTGATCACTCCTAGCTTTTCTGTCTCTCCTCTTAATCTGCATTGCAGTGGAATTTTAGCCGGAAAACAGTCATTTCTCTATATTACTGAGTCTGAATTTTGACGTTCAGGAAAATGTCAATAGAAAATGCATAGTAGATTTGGAGGCATGAATTTATGGAAATCAGATATGATGAACTGAGGTTATAGGCAGCTAAACTCCTATTTAATTTCATTGAAGGGGACTTGATCTATTTCTGTAGACATGTGACAGAGTCTGTACTGAAAACAAAGATTATGGCTTTCGAAAATGGAAGTACAATGAATATTCTTAATAATGAGTGTAATGGACCTGGCAAACCCCCCCAATATCTGCAATGTATGATTGACTTGTACATAGTAGGAAGATGATCAGGAGATGGGATATTTAACATCATGGTCAGAGCTGAGTGAGGTATGTCACAAAATGCAGCTACCAGTAGGATGTTCTGGGTTGTTATCCAGACACAATTTCTGCCTGGTGTGTACCTTTAGTTCAAATGGTCACTACCTTCATGATGACCTTTCCATACTTTGAAGGGCGGCTTTACATTGACTGCTGAGCTTTGTATTGTACTACTTTTGCCGAACATGAACTAGCCAAATGACAAAGATCTCTTTAACCTATAATCACAAGAATCACCTGTATTGCTATGGTAATACTGTGATGTAAGGGTTTTGCAAAAGGCCTTAGTGTCAGGTGATTTGGTCTCTGGCTTTTTTTTTTCCCAGCTGGGATTCTTGAGTTGTTTGCAGGGCATCCACTATAGTGTTTTCCAGGCTTTTTCACCAGGGAAATTAAAGACAGAATTCTGACAGCACATGCTCAAAACACTGTGCAGACGTTAATTAACAAGCAAGAGCTGATGAACAAGTGGTGAAAAGTTTCGACGCTTCTGTCTCGCCTTGAAAACCTGAGCAGAATGGCCCATGCTTCTATGGACCAGCCAACTATAAATGCCAACCGGGAACAGCCTGACAGTATTCAGACTCAAAGTCTGCAGTCAAACTGTCAGTGGCATCTAATTAGTGGAGTTCTAGATTAAGAATAAAATGTGTTTGACTCTTTATAAATATGATGTGTAAAAATGTTACATAATGACATGCTGCTGCTCTACATCCCCCTTAATGTTTTGACAAGGGGCGTCAAGCGGTGAAAAACTGCGAAGTGCCAAAGTATTTCAGCAACTGTGTGCTGGTGGCTCAATTCTCCATTTTAATTTCTTAAGCAGCAAGGTCCAGAATTGGACCAGGCACGGGAGATAAGTGCACATTATTCAGTTTAACGAGCTGTTAGATTTTATATTTTTTTTTAACAGAAATTGGAATCTGTATAACATGTTAGAAAGTAGACTGCTGCAAGAGAAAGTGTGGTGGCCTGACAGGGGCAGCTGAAATCTATCTGCGGAGGACCCAAGTCCAGAACTACTTCTTCAGGACATGCTCTGTATTCCTAGGCATGTTGTTTAAACTAAAAATCCTACTGTTGGCAATTAAACTTGTGTTTCACACGTTGTGGGTGCTTGGCACGGGATCTGCGGGTCATCTGCTTTGAAGAAATCAAAGAACTTGCAAGCAAAATTGATCATCAGGCTCTCTCCTTCAAGAAAACAGTAACAAGATGGAAATAGATGCACTTGCTGTTAGGCTTGTTTTCATTCCCTTGAAAAATTAAGTCTTGCATAACTCACCAGCAAAAGGGAGTTTGAATCTACACCTGTGAATTTTAGGCACTATTAGAGATAGAATCATATATTCTTTATGCTTTACTGGTAGCTGAAACAGAGGGTACCCATTTGAAATCTGTGTTGTTCTGCAAAGATCTTGCATCTTCCCACAGACAGGAGATTAAATCTGAAATTATGAGGCTATTGATTTAGGTACCAGAGTTATACAACTAAGATAAGAGGGTTAAAATCAGGTCAACCATTGTTTCTCCTTTGCCTTCTCTAAAATAGGAACAAAGTAATCTCATTTTCTAACTAAAGTATTTTGCACCAAAATGCAATAATTTATACGAAACTCATGGATGTTACAAAAGACAAACAGTGTGGAAAAGCTGGGAATAAATCAATGATTCAGTCTTCAGAGCAAAGCCTGAATATTGTACAGTTAAAAAAATCTTGAGAACATTGAATGACGTCAAAAAACAAAATATTGCCTGTCTGATCATTAGTAGTGAACTGTCCAGCCTGTTCTCTAAATGAGGCTGGATCCTTGTAGAAAAGTAATATGCAGTTATATAGTTAAAATAAAAGAGACAGGAGAGGTAAGTAGAGATTTTTTCCTAAGGTTTAAAGAAGTGGCTTTTTAAGCATGAATTTAGTTAAAATATTATTTTTTTTGGTATGATTATTCATATATGCAATTTATAAACCTACTTTTCCTATGACTATATTTATTCATCATTAAATGCTTTGTAGCGATTTTCTGGAAAATAGAACTGATGCAAGAATATTAATGCATTAGTAAGTTAGATATTAAAGAGGGATACCAACCCTGAGATGCAGGTGGTTATGTACGTGGAATATAAATGCCAGCTAATGTAGTACAAAAGTGCAGAGTGGCTAACTGAAATTACCTAACTGTTACAAACAGGTCTCCACAGCTATAAAGCAAAGATCTGAATCTTATCTCATTTACACGAGTTTTATGCTTAGGGAGCTCCTAATTTACACAGATGTCAGAGAAAAGAGAATCAGACCAATTATCGTCTGAATTTATTGTACCATCACATTAGCCAATTTAGCTATTTCAGTGATGACCACATCATTAACATCTTTTCAGGACAGCAATAACGGAGTCATTTTTATTGCTGTAATTAATACTGATGGCAATGAAACAAGCAGTATAGGTACTTGACTCATATGTATTGTAGGTAAGTATTGCAAATTTAAATGATCATTTTTTCTCGTTATTGTTAGTGATACAAGCTCGTATTTGCCATAGTTATTTCAGGTAGTTCCACGTAATTTATGCTGAAATATTAAAAAAAAAATAATTACCCTTTAAATAAATTTCAACCATAACAAAAAAAAATCTTTCATGAGTCACAGACAAGTAACCCTGCCATCTATCTTAGATAAAACATCTAGCTCTTAGAGGTTCAGTGTTCCCTAAGGAATCTTATGATAGAATAATAGAAATATAAAGGAGGAAAAATATCCCAAACATTCATTTTGGGATAATCCCCAAAGTAAAAAAAAAAAAAAAAATCCTTCACCTGTAAAATATGATCTAGCAGAAGAATGGAGTAAATGAAGGGTAGGTAAGCTTTTGTATTACTCTAAAAATAAAGGAAGTTGGTAGAAGACTTTAGTGGTGATAATTCCTTTTTATAACATAAATCATAGATCATCTGTACCTTAATTCTTTTGTCTCTCACAAAAAAAGACAGAGACGTCTTAGGATATATTGTAAAGCTTATTATTTCTCTCACAAATTTGAAGTAAATTTGCAGTTGCGTGACTTAAAATATGATTGAAAAAATCCATAATTTAGAGACAAAAAAAGATTTTTTCAAGTAGGTCATCATGAGTTTCCATGGCGTTACACAATTGCTGAATACAGTGTATAAGGAAATACAATACTTTACCCAAACCAGAATTAAATAGCGCAAATTCTTACTTGCCAACACATGTGTGCATTCATAAACGTATGCAAATTGTCAATTTATGACCTGTTTCAACTATTTCCTGTTCAGATCCATTGGTTCCTGCCCATAATATGACTTTCATTTCTTTCACTCTAAGAGCTTCCTCCAGCTTCCAGTAGTGGCAACTGGCAGCTGTTTCCCATGTGAAAACATCGTCAAAGATTTCAGAGAGATTATATATCTTAATAATATTAAGAATATGTACCTGTTCCTCAGCTGATGAAGATGAGCATGGCCCCAAGGAAGGTCACTTCGTTACATCATTTTAGAACAATCAAGGCTCAGAAATTAAAACCTAGTTTTCAAGAGGTTCTGCAATGAGAAAGATCTTTTTAAGGATAGAGGGCCAAAGCCTAGTTTGATGGAAGAGGGGAATCAAATTTTTCTACTGAGATAGTTCTCCTGTAAATCCTGAAAAATGTTTATAGGACATAGTTTCCTTGTACATAGTTATTTCCGTTTCATACACACCAACAACTGTTATTTTAGAGTAGAAATGCAAGTATTTTGAAAAGAAAGTTTTTTATCCTTCTGCATTCTCTGCTTTACTTTCCTTTTGAATAAAGATTAAGTAGAAAAAAGTTTGGAACTGTAATTCCCTAGTAAAAGTGCAGGCATTAGTATCAATGATTTAACCAGCACTGAGCTACTAAACTGAAATTTGGAGAGGGAAGCAAAGCCACCATCCCCATTTATAGGAAAATTCCAGGATAAATGTCTTTTACATTTTAAATTTATTTCTGCATTTTTCAGACTTTTCCTTTTACTGTCCTGGAACAACTTTTTCCAACAGAAGAGAACTTATTCACATAATTTCCAATGGAACAGAAACCATCTGGGTTTGTTTTAAAATTTATTAGGATGCCCATAAAGCAGATAGGAGTGTTGCAATTCCAGTTTAATGTAAAAACTTTCCTTCTCCTAGTCTGGGGTGAATTAGATGTGTTGCTCTCAGAAGATCTGTGCTCTCTCGCCTTTTCTTCTTCAGTCTTAAGTGGCGAGGCAAACAAAACTGAACCAGGCACAGCAAGGTCATAGTACAAGGCCAATGACAAAATCAGTATTAAAAATCTTAAGCTAAACTGGGAAAAATTAGACTCTCCCAGAGATAAGATTAAAATTGATAAAAAATTTGCATCAAAATGTGTTTTATATGCCAAGTTTCAGAGTCCACCTATTTTTCAGCTAAGATTATGCTTACCATTTACCTTGTTTCCAGTCTACCAGACTGTCTCCCCAAGTGGTTCAGAATAGCATAATGCTTTAAAATGTACATAATGTTTTATCTATATATGATTTAAATAAAATTATGACCATTACAAATGATCCAGCTGCTATAACAGAGTTTTATGTTTGTCATAAATTTTTAACACGTAAGAAAATGAATCAAAATGTATCTCCCCTATGGTCATTAAATAATAACTCCACATTGCCTATCATACTTAGGTATCCTATTTTAAAACTTTGTGAAGAAAAGGGATGTAATTAGGTTGATGGATATTTTTGATAGGGGAATAGTAATGTCTTTTTCAATGATAATGCAAAAGGATGAAATTCCATCTAGTCATTCTGCTGACTTTTATTACCCAGGCATTACACAAATGCAGTTTGGGGAAATGAACTGAAAGAGACTCAATTGCATATTTGGAGAAAGAAAAAAAGTGATTAACGTGGTGACAAGAAGAAAGACAGGGCTGACGCCTCAGTTTCTTTCCCATGGTGAGATAAAGAGATTTATAAACAGAGTCTGGAAATAAAGTGATGGAGGGGTATATGTACTTTCTCTACTTATTTACCACACTGAAAACCTGTTTATGAGTAATTTAAAAGGCTGCAATAAGGTCTCCCTGGAGCCTTCTCTTCTCCGGACTGAAGAGAGAACAACAATTTCAACATGTCTTCATAGGAGAGATGCTCCATGCCTCTGATCATTTTCATGACCTTCCCTCTGCTCCAACAGATCCTTGTCTTTTTTGTGCTGAGGGCTCCAGAGCTGGATGCAGCACTGCAGGTAGAGTCTCACAAGAGCGGTGTAGAGGGGCAGAATCATCTCCCTCAGCCTGCTGGCCATACTGCTGGTGATGCAGCCCAGGATACAACTGGCTTTATGGGCAGCAATTGCACATTGCCAACTCAAGTTCAATTTTTTCATCCACCAGTACCCCCAAAGTCCTTTTCCACAGGACTGCTCTCAATAAATTAATTTCTCAGTTTGTACTGATATTGGGAATTGTCCTGATGCAGATGCAGGACCTTGCACTTAGCCTTATCGAAATTCATGAGGTTCACACGGCTCCATTTCTTGACTCTATCAAGGGTGCTCTGGATGGCATCCCTTCCCTCTAGCGAATCAAGAGTATCACTCAGCTTGATGTCATCAGCAAATTTGCTGAGGGTGCACTGTCTTTGTTATTGATGAAGACATTATCACCAGTTACCCATAAACAGAACTGGTTCCAGCATAGATCCTTGAGATGCACCACTCATTACTGCTCTCCACTCGGATATTGAGCCATTGACTGCAACAGTTTGGACATAGCCACCCAGCTAATTCCTTCTCCATCTAACAATTCCATCAAACCCACATCTTTCCAATTTAGGTGCCAGAAGGTTGTGGGGCATCATATCAAAGGCCTTACAGAAGTCCAGGTAGATGACAACTAGCTCTTCCCTTGTCTAGTGATGCGGTCACTCCACCATAGAAGGCCACTGGATTAGTCAGGCTTTATTTTCCTTTGTTGAAGCCATGTCGACTGTCTCTAATCATCTCCCTGTCTTCCGTATGTTTTGACACGTCTTCCAGAAGGATCTGTTCCATGATCTAACTGGGCACGGCAGTAAAGAGAGGTGAAGTGTGGCTATATGTCTTTCTCTGGGTATCTTTCTCTATTTGCATAGTCATTTGTAGCTGTGAAAGCTGTGGAAAAAATGCAGTCATTTTGTATAGAGAGTATTTTATACATAGGATCACTGGTAGAAATGACAGCTCAATTCACTGAGCAGTAGAGGGTCCTGCCAGTCAAGTGTTCACTGAGTTTCTAATAACACCTGAGCATCTGCTCAGCCGTGTTTTCATCTGCAGAAGTGGGACTAAAGAACTGAGTCAAAATACAAGAAGTGAATTTTACAATGCTTTTATGCTTTAAGTAACACAGTGAATTGATTTTTCACATGGATTATACATTGTTCCAAATTAAATAAAAAGAAAAATACCACATCAGTTACATGCAGAAGAACGCGTAAATTACCCAGTCTCAATAATAATCTTGTCCTGACATTTCTCTGTTGAAATTAGCAGGAGATTTTCTGCTATCATCATTGTAAAGTAAGCCAGAACTTTTGAAATTTCCACCCTGATGATTAGAGAAGCTGGGCCAGCAAGGTAATTTTTAAAAGACATATCTAGGCAATGAGACATTTGAGCAATCTGGTGCTTAAAAACTTGCCATCTAAGACTGAGCAGATCTCTTTGCAGTCAGTAGAGAGAAACAGGCATCTGAGAGACATTTCAGCCTAAACCAGGCAACTCAGGTCAGATGGATCACCCTTAGAAGCATCTATTCCAATAACTGACTATGAATGAACATCCTGCCTACATTGGGTAGTTCAGACTTTAGTATCTCATTTTCAAATGCCTAAAATTTAATGCAATGAATTCCACCCTCATATGATCTATTTAAAAAATAGATCATTAAAAAGCCCCAATGTCTTCTTTTTGTAGTTATGTGTCTTTGCAAATGGAACAAAGATGGACTTGAAAATTGTACTTGGTTTCCCAGAACCAAAATAACTGAAAAGCTTCTCTTAAAGAGACATCAAATGAACATTAAGAAAGTAAAGTCTTAAAATGCAACAGTGCACAACATGAGACACTGGGCAAATTTTTACTCTCACGGGCAGAAAAAAGTAACATAAATAAATGTGTCTTCATTAAACACTTACCTACCCAGTGGATACCCTGAAATTACTAAATTAGTGAATGTGTGCTGGAATTATAAACAAGATGCCAAGCCTTATTGGACTGTTACCGTGATAGCTTTGGGAAAAAAAAAAAAAAAACACACAAAAAAACAAAACCACTCTACTCTATAAGCTGTAGATTTTTAAAGGTCGGGTTCTCTGTTATAAAGATCATGATTCCTCATTCTACATTAACACATTGTTGAAGAAAATTTTTTACACATTGAAAGGTACTGTAAAAATTACTAGAAAATAACAATAGAAAAAATTCTATAGGAGTTTCTAGTGAGACAAAATTTAACACTGAATAATTATGCCTTTTCTGGAAAAAGTCTGCAGAACTGTAAGTAAAAAGTAGCTATACAGCTTTTTTTTTTAAGCTTATTTTTCTCTAATTTTTGAATATTTCCTGTGATTTTGAACATTTATTACATTATTTTTTAAATAGTGTATAGCGGGTGTTCCTAAGGTAAAGTGCAAATATTATAAATTAATAATTGCAATTAATATATAAGTGTGATTTTCATAATCAAAGTTGAAGTCACCAGAAAATTTCTCAGAGATCACCCTGAAAGTTAAGAACTCGAGTTCACATGTTGACACTGGAACAGGTAGCCCAGCGAAGCTGTGGTTCTCCATTTCTAGAAGTGTTCAAGGCCAGACTGGGTGGGGCTTCGAACAATCTGGTCTAAGTGGGAGGTGTCTCTCCCATAGCATGGAGACTGGAACTAGATAGTCTTTAAGGTCTCTTCCAACCTGAACCATTTTATGATTCAATGATTTCTCATAGCCTACAAATATCACTTCCTCTCCATATTATAGCAGTTGTGAACTCACTCCAATTAGGGACACTTTTCAGGTCATATGCTTGAACTTGGTTAAAAAAATGTGTTTTCTTGGGAAGTGAACTTAAACCTGTATTTAGCAGGCAACTGGAGGTTCACTGACAAGGTGGTCCAAGGTGGGAACTCACTGTAAACCATTAAGAACCTCTCCATATGAGGTTTCTTTTGGTATGGCCAATCCAGGAAAACATACACTGATAATTGCAACTTCATAACTCCTGTTAGATAACCCAAAATTCAGCAGTTTGTATTAGATCTCCTTTTATTTGTGGTAGGTTTTTTTTTTTTTCTTCTTTTCTCCG
>VXBW01001018.1:1111848-1156746 GCA_013400375.1 Thinocorus orbignyianus
ATCTAACACAAAGCATACCTACATAAAATGACCTTTATAGAAACTGCAGAGGTCCGTATTTCAATCCTGAGTGTCATCCAAGCTGGTAGGTACATATTGACAATCACAAATGGGTAAGAACTGATCCTAGAGCTAGGTATGGGGCATAGAGAAGTACACTGCTTGCTGTACTCCTCTAGTACCTGTAAAACCCATTGACCAATTTGACAGCTGGTGAGGTCTCAAAATAGGAAATACCACAGGTATCAGATGAAGAAGAAAGGCTTAATTTCAGCAAAAGTACACATTTGGCAGTTAGCATTTCACGTACAACCAGTTGAGCTATTGCGGGGTTAGTATCATCATCCTGGCATGAACGGCCCTTGCTTGGAGGGATGATGGAGGGCTTTGGGTACAGGGGGACCTTGGTGGTACTGCAGGAAAGAAATTACACTGTGATGACACTACACCTTATTGTGATGTGGAGAAGTAGAGAGAAGCAGAGCACCAAGTTGCAGGGAAGCAAAGCTCATTAGTTCCCCTGTACAAAGAGCAGCTTGTTTTACATTGAGAGAGTTGCTGAGGAAAAAGCTTGGGCTTTGTAATGTAAGATTATTAGCAATGGACTAACATATGTAGGCCCAATTTTATTTTCAGTTCCACCAGTGTACTTATTGCACTTCTAATTTGCAGCTGACTAACTAATTTTTGAGTCCAAGCTTCTCTGGGATTATAAGAAAAAGGACAACCCTTTTCCCCTGCATTTTTCTTAGACAGTAGATTCTAATTATGACTCGTCTACCTTGTAATAAAGTCCAAGCAGTTCTCCAGAACAACTTTACCAGCTTTAATTTGAGTTTTAATTTGTATATACTTTCTCTGAGATTTAGGGTTATTTGGAGGGATTTTTTTACCCTTACCCTAATAAGTCTTTGTACATAAGTATGCACAATTAAATGTTTAAACAAACCCTGTATTTAACACATCTACAGCATTTTGGCTCTCTTTCTTTTCATGATAAACAGCTGAAAATGAGGAAAACCATAACGATTTAGCTTGGTGTCCTTGTTTGAGATAGAACAAAACCAATTACCTCTTTGGCAATTTTATTTTTCAGTTAAGTCTCTTCTAACCGACTGCATTCTTTGAAATTAATAAAGATAATGTCTGATGTTTAGAGTGATTACCAAGGAATGTTATGCACAGAGGCTCTTGCTTATGCTTACTGCTATAACAACCAAGGTCATCTCACTTTGTTATACCCCCTGTCGGAGGGTCAGAAGCACAGAAGGGTCACATCTGTGGCGAGGGGCAAACAGGCCAGTTGACCCAAAACTGACCAACAGGGTATTCCATCCTATCTGTGGCGAGGGGCAGACAGGCCAGGTGACCCAAAACTGACCAACAGGGTATTCCATCCTATCTGTGGCGAGGGGCAGACAGGCCGGGTGACCCAAAACTGACCAACAGGGTATTCCATCCTATCTGCATCATGCTCAGTTTAAAAGCTGGGGGATTGAAGAAGTCAAGTCTCTTCTTCAATGGTCAACATCTGAGGAGGACTCTGTTCTTCTGCCTCCCAGTTTGTGAATTCCTGAATCCAGTTCTTCAATCCAGTCCCCATCCACTGCTGAATCCAGCCCCAGTTCTAGCTGGTGATGTGATTGTCATCCTGGGAGCTCAATACTGGTTTTGTACATGTTTGCATATATTTCATTATTTTCTTGTTATTGTTATCTTTTGTATTGTTCATATTTCATTATAACTGTCTAGTTTCTTCCGACCCATAAGTCTCTCATCTCTCTTATTCTCTCTCCCTTCCCTTTCTAGGAACTGGAGTGAGGGTAGCTGTTAGTAATTAACACAATGAAATTAATATTTGGTTTCAGAGAAGTAGGATTTTCTAGGAAGGGATAGAGGCAAATAGAGAACATCTGTCATTCATTTCATGGCCAACCTGTACACTTTGACACAATCCGAAAGAGAAAAAAAATAAAATCAAAGTCAGGCTGTGTTCTGTAAATTCACAGTGCTTGTTTCCTTCAGCTGTGGTTTGGCATTCTCACTCACTGACTTTGAATTTGAGAAGCTGAATCGGGGTTTCAAGCCTTTGGGGAGCTTGTCTGTATTTGAGAATGTATTGTTCCTAGCAATAACGATAATGGCACTTTGCTCTCGTATGCCACAGAGCATTGCATGTTGCTGTAGATACCTGAACTAATTACTCTGCTTTATAATTCCATCCAACATTTCTGACACTATATTTTTTGATAACAGTTCCTCTAGTCTTAATATCGTAAACAGAACTAGTGAGGAATTATTTCCACTGAAATAATTACATATATTTAAAAGGTAGATAATATCAGCATTGCTTTTCCTTTCATTACATATTTTCAGTGCCAATCTTTGGCAACACTAGAAATGTTCATTTTAAATCCAAAGCAAGCAAAAAAGCAAGAAGATAAAAATAATATATTATTTATAATTTAATGATTTTTTTTTTTGGTGGTGTTGTTCAGGCAAGAGGTATTTTGATCACTTTGTCCATTTTGAGAATTTTGACTAATTTCCTTTTACTTGTGTAAAGTCCCAAGTGCTCCTCTGTGCTTTAGGCTGTGCTTACCGTCTTGACATGGTCTGTGGAAATAGGGGTGACTATGACTACTGCCTAAGAAACATTTTTATTCCAAACAAACATTACATGGAAAGAAAAAAAAAATAGAATTAATTAAACTGCAAATTAATGGCAAAGAAGAGGGACATAAACCCAGCATCACCATCAGATTCAGTCTGATTCCTCACACGCATTTTTTTTATTGAACGTGTCAAGTTAAAAAAGAGGAGATTTGCAATTTGGCAAATAAAGTGCAAACTTTAAGCCCCACTAGATCTGTGAAAGTTCTTGTAATTAAGCACTAAATTGGATGCTCTGGATGCTTAGGTGTGACTCCCAGGTCTATTATTAGTTTTTAGTCATTCACCGGATCGCTTGGTTCTCAGGTCATCTGCAGGGAATAAATAAGTCTCTGTAAATATTTAGTTCTTTGAAAATCTGCTGACGTCTACATTTTCACTAAATAATTCCCAACATGCCTAGAAGTCTCTGTGCCATCCCCAAAGCTGCCAACACTTTGGCAGAGATCAGTGTGCGATTACCAAGTCTGCCCAGGACTCTTCAACAAAGCTCTCTTCCATCTCACATCCCTTGGGGGCCCAATGTGATGAGCACACTCAAAAAGTGCCTAACATAACGAAAACACTGATCTTCAGCATAAAAAAGAGCAGATGATAGTCATTTTGCTGCAAAACACCAGGAAGAGGGGGAGTGGAGGAGGCAGAAGAAGAGGAGGAGGAGGAGGAGGAGGTGACATCTACGTTTATAGAGTGTGCAGAAAGCTGGGCAAGACTTTTAAGGGCAGAGAGCTGGGGTGGGCCAGAACATCTTGGGGTACCATCTTGGAGTGGGGATCCCTCTGTTTCTACTCCAGTGCCTGTTTATGCAATTTTTATGATGTTTGTTTACTGTAAAATGAATAGACAGGCAAAGTACAAAGAGGCAAGCTGTTGAGTCTTTTGTAAGTCTTATTTCTTTGAACCCAAATACTCATTTAGTTATGCCAATTATCAACAGCTACCCTTTCTCCAGTTGCCGGAATCTCACAGATGAGGCAGGCACCCTTACAATAATGAGATCTAGGACTAGATTTGGTCAGGATGAGGAAGGTAACTAACAGTTATGCTCAGAACTACTAATGCTACTATGCCACAGATCCTGTGGGACACCACTGTGCTGAACACACTAGTACAACCTAGAAGTATTAATTATGCCACATTTTGGCCTTCCATTTAGTGAAATGTGTTTTAACTTTGCTTTACCATTATGCAGCAGTTTTACACAGGTTGGGGTACTCTGCAAGTGCAGAAAGTTTCCCCCATTGGGGAAATATTTTCAGTATCTTGCTGTTATTATCTGAAAGGATTTGGAGAAAAAACCCACTTGTCTTATCCCTGCTTCATAACAACTTTGATGCTGAAGAAGGGACTTGTCGAAAATACCTAATTAAAGGGACCAGAAAAGGGCAATGAATGAATTATCCCTGCAGTTTCATGAAGTCAAAAAATAATCAGTTCCAAATTGGGAAGTTCTCTTTTGTATAATTTTATAATTATAGGGGAAACTTGCACCAGCCTAACCCTGGCAACAACTTTGTCTGTTATTTCATCACTTGTGCTTTAACGCTGTCTTTTTCTTTCTATGCTAAGTGGTCAGGAATATTTTGCATTTCCAAAGACAAGCAACATAAGCTGGTAAGAGGGCAGCAGCAATTTTTTCAGAAATAACAAGTAAAGAATTTATGTATTGTCTAGGCCCTGTGGTGCCTGAATGAAGCTTTCAAGCTCTTTACTTTTGCATGGATTTCTGGGGGGTATGGTTTTACCGAACAACTCAGCCCGAGTGACAAAAATAACTGCAGAGGACTTATTAAGTTCTGTTGTATGTGCAAACATGTAGTTCCACATGCAAAACATACATGTGGGATTCTGTATCTCCTCTTCCAAACTTTAGTCAGCTTTGTTCCATTTCTGTGGAGATCTCCATCCTTGGATCTCTATCTTCTAATCATAGGTCCCAGCATTTTGACCCAAGATGGCCCTTCCTCTCAGATCTCTGTTTACACTCAACACAGTAATTACTGCTCTTCTCCATCACATGAGTGCCGAGCTCATCATGTCTTGGATGAGCTTCTGCATCTGGTACAGGTTGACTAAATTTTGACTTTTTCTGGGCTGTTGTGAACAGATCTGACTGGAGAAGTGGGATTTGATGCTAAAAACAGAGGCAAGTCACGACTGGTCCTCTGGTGCTCTGTCTACACAAAAGCTTGCCATCAGATGAGGGAAAGACAATCCCACAGAATACATAGAGCTGCTTTTGCGTGATACTTTGAAATGTTTTATATACCTTTTGTCTTTGTTACCACAGCTTGGAAATTTCTGAGTTATGTCTATGTGATGTATGAGATACTACTAATATGGCCGACCCAAGTAACTTGGATAGAGCCATTATAGTAAATTCAAACACTCAACTTTTTATGAGACAGTTTACCAGGACTGTAGACATTAAACTGTGTAAATGCCCTTTGAAAAGGTATAGTTTGGTATCATCAGTATTACTGTGACAGAAATCTTCCTACGGGTCTCCTGATTTTTTACAGTCCTGCGATACATTATCATAGAATGGTTAGAGTTGGAAGGGACCTTAAAGATCATTGAGTTCCAACCTCCCTGCCATGGGCAGGGACACCTCCCACCAGACCAGGTTGCTCAAAACCCCATCCAGTCTGACCTTGAACACTTCCAGGGATGGGGCATTCACAGTTTCTCTGGGCAACATGTTCCAGTGCCCCACTACCCTCACAGTAAAGAATTTCTTCCTAAGATCTAACCTAAATCTCTCCTCTTCCAATTTAAAACCATTACCCCTTGTCCTGTCACTAGACACTTCTTGACAAAGAGTCTATCTCCAGCTCTCCTGTGGGCTCCATTCATATACTAGAAGAATCCATATTGATCCACAATATGTTGACCACATCAAGCTGTGCCACTGGACCAAACTATAAATATTTTGCAAGTTAATGTTTGTATACCAGATGCATTATCCAAATGTGAAACAGTTCTGTCTTGTAAATGAAACTCACTTTTCGTCATTAAGTCATCATAAAATGGATTTAAATCATCAGCTGAAATAAATTCAGAAAATAACTCTCATTTTCAAAATGTGCTCACCAAATGAGATGCTTTGCCCATACACATAACCAGGTTAAACAGGGGCAAATATTTATGAGATTAATGTTATTTGTATTACAGTAAAATGTGGAGGTCCTGTGAGATCAAGACCCCTTTCTGTGCATAACACGACAGTCTCTACCCTGGAGAATTTACAGATTAAGCAGAGAAGACTTCTGGAAAAAAAAAAAAAAAGAAAAAAAAGTCTTTTGAAGCTAGGAAACAGCTGCTTTCAGAGTAAGGAATGACCTTTGCAGGGTTCACAGTTATCTGGCAGGAGGGCTTGGAAGGAACTTCCAAGGCTCCTAAATTTCAAAAATAGTGTCCTGTTATCCAGAGCATAAATATTAGTTTTATTACCATACCAGTTACGTATTCTTGCCATTTATTTGCTGCAGTGAACACGTGGTGGTAGGGATTTTTTTAGATAAACTAATGGAGTGGAATTTTGGTGCTGGAGATGAAAATTCTGTATCTGCCTGATCGCTCCTTCACCAGTGCACCTCCATAGATAGTGTGTGAGTGAATGGAAGGAAGGTGAAGTGGCTTATCAGAAACTCATAGAATCTTCTACTCTGCCAGTTCAAATGCTAGGAAGTTCCCAGTTAGCTATTTTCATATTAAAATTGCTGGATTTGAGGGTTTTGGTTTGGTTGGTTGTTGTTGTTGTTGTTTTCTTGATCGTAATCTGAATTCTTTTAATTTATGCTCTTGTACTTGTCCACATGCTCTGCTAGGATTTATTTGTATGTTCATTCTTTTCAGCCTGCAAGCCCAGAAAAGAGTTATATAAATGTAAGCCAAATTCAGATTCAAGAAACTAAGGTTTTATGAACAGTAAGAAAATATTACTGATATTGTAGTATAATTGGGAAAAATGGCACTGCTGAAAGGCCAGGAGAGATGTTCAACAGGCACACTGAGATGTTTTGACTTGTGTGTTGAGATGTACATTTCTCTATGTGTATGAACTAGATGTATCAGCTCTCATTACAGTCCCTGGACCTCCATTAGAGAATGTTATACCTCTAGAAATTATATGCACATATAAATACATGAACATATAAAACAAATATATAAATTCTCATTTGTACAAGTGTGGGAGATAGGAAAACAATAACAACAGTTAACTGAGGTGTACAGAGGTGATCACGACAGCCTAAATCTTTTGCAAAACCAAAATGTAAGTAGTTTCTAACTATAGGTAGGAGCTGGTTCTTCTTCTGATTCCTAGTGTTGCTGAGCAATGTCTGTAGCAATGAAGAATGTGTTGTCTTTAATCTGGTTTGAGCTTTATCAACAGCAAGCTTAATTAAGATCTGGTGACAGAACCTCTAACTGGAAGCAATATAGCAGTCAGAAAGAACACAGTTTGGCACTCCTGAAATGGATGTGTCAATCTGGCATCTTCCTGTGCATAACAGAAGTACATTTATCCTAGAGATAACTGAGTGGTAATAAAAAAGGATCCCGGTATGTTTTTAAGGTTATTTTCCATAACCAAAACCTATTTGTTTTGTTGCTATTTGTAAAGAATTATTAAAAGATCTACATATTGGATCTACCGTGGATTACTGATTAATTTTCAACTTCCTGGGTCTTCCCTGCCAAGTGTCACTTTAAATATACACTTAGGTGATTGATTAATTAACATAATCTCAGCATCCATGCATCATTTTTATGTGCATTGATCCGATCAATTTTATTCTCTGAAGTAAATTACACCTATTCTTAAATAACAATTTTAATACATAGTAAGAAAAAGGCACTGACACTAGTCTAATTTTTAGTTCTACACACTGATTACATTTGTTCAACTGAAACTGAAACATCTGTCTGTGATTAGAAGATTAATTATTTCCAGGTGATTTTTAGGAGGGAAGGGGAAATGGAGTGGGAATGAGGGGTAGTTATAAAAAGAGAATCTGATAAATAACACTAACAAAATTTGCTTTATTTACTCAGTGGGTTTAAGCCAGAAGGTGATGCGCTGGACCAGACGGAGCTCAACTGGTGTGATAGATTCTTCTAGGTTGCAGGGGGGGGAAAGCAAGAAAGTTTGATTTGGTGCCACTGCGGAAATAGAAAGAACAGGCACGAGCCACAGAATAATGACACCAGTGGATGAATTCGGCAAGCAGAGAAAATGTGTCTGCTTGTGAGTGACAGGGCAGATGCGGCTCCTTTCGCACAGTTAATGTTGCTGTTACCCAGAGTTTCCATCTCTGCAGCTGACTGAGCAGATATGCTCCTGAATTTCCTTTCCGGTACCCAAGTGCTTTCCTTATGAGCTCTGTGAATTAGCGTACTCTGTGAAATATTGGCACTGTGAGGCTGGCCGGCAGCTCTCAATCAACGGGGTCCTGAGGCTTCCTGCTGACCCCTGCTTATTTCTGCACTCTTTTCAATTTCTTACACCCAACACGCCCAGGACTGAGCTTCCAACAGAGGTTAAACACAGAATAGTAGAAAGATTTCTAAATACAGCTAGATAAAAGACAAAATAATAAAAAAAACCCCATGGGTCAGCTTTGACCCCACGTTTGAAATCAGGAGCATCCTGAAGCATGGGAGTCTTGGAGAATGTGTCTCAGTCAGGGAACTAAAACAGTGGCTGATTTTATATGGGTTACAGCTCTAGCACTGGTGTCCTATAAATAACTCGCAGATGTCATTTGAATTACAGTCTTCTGCAAATAAGGGGGCTGCAGGCATACCCAGAAGCCTGTTAACAAGGAGATGACAAGCTTCAGGCATCTAATTGCTTTAGCTCATCACCAGTAAGACACTAGCAGTCCTGCAGCTAATCTGACCAGCAATTGACTGAAAATTGAATCTAAACCAGGAGAGTTATTTTGCTGACTTCAAGGGCCGGTCCACTTCCAAAAAGAATCCCCAACCCTCTCTGTGTTCAGCCAGCTGCTGTGCAAGAGAGCCAATATCTTTTGTGAATTTTCTTAGCAGTTTTTTCTCAGCACCTGGTGTCTGCAAATGACAGTCTAAATATATGAAGCTAATTGCATTTCCAAATGCAATGCAGTCACAGGTAAATAAAATACCTTCAAAAATCCAAAGCAAAAATACCACCAAACTTCTGTCTCCCATTTTGTGAAACAGAATGAGGGAACAGGACCAAGGCCATATTGTCTAATGTTTTGTCTATCGTAGTGGCTCTAGCAAGTTTCACTGACATAGGATACTTAACTATGTCAAGAAGGATTGACATTTCAAGGCTGTGTGCTCTTTTTCTTTTTTTTTTTTNTCACTAAAAGGTTATCCTGAAGCTCTGAATCTTAAGAACCAAGTGAATCTTTCTTCTTGCACAGAAACATCAGGGAACATCTGAAGCAAAAAACATGAAGATATGGGGCATGGAGAAACAGCAAATAAATTCCACGTTTCCATATTCTGCTGGAGAAGAACCAAGTCTGTAACTCCAGCCCTGTGTCTTGGAAAGTCCTATTACCACCCACCCCAATGTGTTGTCTCCACATTGGAGCATTCTGCCAAGAGGAGATGCTTAGACAACAGAAGACCACGGGATAAGTGAGAAGCTTCCCCAGCAACCTGCTGGAGCTCCCACTAGGCCCTAGGACTGAGAAAACGCTCAGGACATATGATGCTTTGCATGTACCCAGCTCTGGCTCTGTGCTGAATGTAGCTCAGTCAAATAGGGGACAAATCCATGTGCAGATTTCTTAATATGCCAATGATGTTGTAGTTTGGCAAAGTTAGAGCCAGGAATCCACATGAAAGCAAATAATAGGAAACACTTTATGTCAGGATTGTGGCACAGCTTCAAGAAACCATTCTTTTGTTTTTGGTATCTTCACAGTCTAGAAACTCCATAATGTGGACATCACTTGATCTAGGTACCTCCCAGGCTAGGCAGCACTGGAAGGCAGACTGTGTTCTGTGAGATTCGGGTACCCCCATCCTACCCAAGCATCTATTTGACCCTTCAAGGTCAGCGCTGCAAGTATTGCCCTTCCTTTATTCTGAAATGTGACAAATATCATGAGATAAACCTCTTGGCATTATTTAGTTCCAATAACAGGAGGAGGGAGGTTGCAGACACATGGGTTTAGAATGTAGGGGGTGTAAATGACATGGATGCAGCTTCAGAAACTGCTCTTCGAAAGTATTTCTGCTGTGCTATTCTCAGGTGAAAGGTACCAGAGAGGGGTACTAGAGAGTGTTGAGGGAAGCAGGGCATGTTCAGCAGTTATTCGTGGCATGTTTGTACCCCTGCGAATGTCAGGGGGATCGCTCAGGAAAGAAGGCACTACCCTACTCTTTCACAGCAGTTTAAAATGATAGGAAACTCATGCTCACATCATCTGCTGCTGAAAATATTACACATTTTGAAACTTTTAAAGACAAATGTCACAAGTTAGTTTTTACCCACTAGAGTAGGACTTTCCTGCGGTCTAACCCCTTTGTCCTGAAAATTGCTTCTCTTCACAATGATCTAATGCATTCTTCATTTTCTGCTGTAAGTAACAGCTTGGGCATGCTGGCCCAGCAGAATACCAAGCATGTGTCCGATTGAAACATGTAAGTGGTCCAACTGAAGTGAATTGGACTTCTCAAACACTTCATGCTTACATGCTTATGGCCCCGAACCATGAAAGTGTTAGAACTACTTACAAGTATAAGCTTTTACAGGATCCTTCTTTTAGTTCACATCTTCCTAACTCCAGCTTTCTGACAAAAAGCGGCTTATTGGATGTGCTATTTTCCTACCACTGCACTATTCTGAAAGCTTGGAAATTATACTACAAACTCATTGAAATCCTTTGTTGCTTTCAGTGACCACATAAGCCCTGCTGTCTATTCACAGCGAGGAGCTAAAATGGTAAACATTCTGCTTCAAAGAAATTAAGATATGTAAACACATTCATTCCCCATCACCAGGCTTAGCCTGTGAACCCAAAGAACATTTCTATATCAATAGAATTGCACAATTGTATGCTTTTCTTTCTAGCAGTACAAACTTAGGTTCTATCATTTTCATCATTCTCAAATACACACGGAAATTCAGTACAATGCGTTTGGTACATTGCACTGCTCAGAGCCCCATTGTTAGCTTTCACTCTGAGTAACTGCGGATTTTTAGAAAAAGGGAAGGACACTGAAGAAACTGGAAAATGTTTATAAACAATAGGTACGGTCAAAAGACTTTGATTTAAAAAGTAAAACCTTGTATTTAGCAAATGTTTCACCCACTGGTAGAAAACTCTCTCTCAGGGCAATAAGAAAGCAAGAACCTTTCTCTCTTTCTTGTAGACTTCAATGGAAAAAAAGAAAAGAAAAGCTTCCTTCAGGATTTTAAAGTTTCTAATAAGAAGTGTTTGAATGTCTGTTGTAATTTGAACAAATGTCTTATTGTCTAAATAAAACAGACTCCACAAGAAACTCTTCCTCTATTATGGATTTTTCAAGCACTGAAGGTGTTTATTTTCTCCCTCTTGGCTGTATCTGTTGTCCTTCCTTCAATATTAATACTGACACTTCTCTATTAACTCATTAAGGGCTTGTGACACTGGATACAAAGACTCCATAATTACTATTCTTGCAATTCCACTTGAAGATTTCCACCAAGGCTGGAACTTGTTGTATTAGACACTGTACAGACACGGGGAAAAAGTCCTTGTTCCAGAGAGCATTGTATTTGAAAGGACAAAGTTGACAAAGCCAACAAAGAAAGAACAAAGACTAAAATAGATTTGTCCAAGATCATACAACAGGGTTGTTTTTTTTGACAGAATGGAGGTCAAACTCAGGTCTGTTGATTTTCCATTAGTTTCTCATCTACCTCTTCATAATCCCATGTAATTAATCTCTGTCTATTTCAAAACCTTTGCACTCTCAGATCACATTAATCCAAATGCCTTCAAATGGTCAAGTCGCACCTCATGGAATTGTGACCTGCAAAGGCTGGAAAAAAACTATAGAAGGAAAAACAGTCAAAGAAGTACAAAACTACAGCAATGTCCAGCAAAACCCTGTAGACTGCAGTGTTATTGTCTTATGGGGAAGAAAGTTCCGCAGGAGAAACCCAGCTGTTAAGGAAAAAAAATTTCCTAAATTTCTATATATTTAGCAACTGTTCTGGTCCTGTGCAGCTAGTCAGCATCATGTGTCATTATCTTGGGGAAGGTCACATAGAGAGAAACCGTCCTTCAGGGTGCTGAGGTCAATAAACAAATTTGGAGTTTTGGGACCAGTATTTTAGGACTAGGGGTTTGCTTTTGTTCAGCTATATGTCAAAAACAACTTCAGATATTTAGTTCACCGTGCCCACAGTTGCTAAGCAGATGGGCTGCAGGTGGTAGGTGGGTTTGTGGAGATCCCTGTATTTCGGGCTCTTTATCCACTATCTTACTCTTTGCCAAAGAAACTCAGGATAACACTTGTCAAGAGATAAACTCAGCAATTGGGCAATTAACATTATTTCCTTACAGCCAGAATCTTGCAGCTACAGACGGTCATGACCTCACTTTCCCCCAATCTGCTCAGGTGAGAGATGTTTGGAAAGTACAGTCTAGTCCTGAGGAATGATTGGGTGTGAGGGAAGCAGCAGGGTGTTTATCTTGTGCCAAAGCATTCAAAGTTTGACTTCCCCTATGTAAGTGCAAAGATAAGAAAACCAAACAGAAAAAAATAATTAAGTGTTCCTTTACAACAACAATCTTCCTTCGGCATGAAGATTCTGGTGGGAAGTGGTTAGCCACCCTGCGAGATTCTGGCACACCTTGGAAACCCTAGGAGCCACAGCTTTCCCATTTCTGGTATTATATACAGCTCCAAAGTCACTCAGAGGAGGTCATGTGGGATATGTACTGACTGGCTCAGAGAGTGACTGCTTCCTTCTTTTCTCTTGCTCCTTGTGATAGGGGAACCAAAAAGTAAAGTTTAAATAATGTTACTTGTGTGTTTTTCCAGGGATCTTTAATGAATGTCTGCTTGACAAAATTTCCTACCTTAAAATACAATAGCAATACTACCTTAAAATACAAAGGCATTACTTCACCAATGAAATATCATGATAAACTGTAATGACATGAGCTCTTTGTCCAGATAAGAATTCTGCATTGAGTCCAGTCAAACCCTATACACAAGACACAAGTAAAGAAATGAGTCAAAGCTTCACTTGCCACAACTGGATAACTCTTCCTCTTTTCCTTCTAGTTATCTAGAGGACTTCTGTTTTGTTTCCTCAGATCATGGGATTTCATTCTTTTTGATGGCACACTGTATTCAGCCAGAGGCTGGTAAGATGCATGCAGTTTAATAGCCAGCTACATGTTGGGATAACAGGTTTTGCTGCCAAGGCAACTGAACATCCAGGAACACAAAAGGATTTTAAATAGTGGGCAATGATAACAAACTGAAACAAATCATGTGGATACTGAGAGATGTATCATGAAGCCATATCCTCTGATGTGCATCATCTTCATACCACATTTGCTTCTTTTTAAGTTTGGCCTGAGACCCTTGGTCGGGTTTTGATCTTGACTGGGCATCACAAGACATGAAAGAGAGTGGTGCAAATCCTTCATGCCAAGGAGAACTGGCAGGGTTGCCTATCTACCTCTGGCACTTTGGCCCATGTTTCCTACCAGATCTCCAGATGGGTGCATATAAACACTGAGCACAATAGCTGAGATGAAAAAAAGGTGAAGGAAAGCCAGAAATGGTATCAGGAAACAGACAGGTTTTCAGGAAAATATTTTACCAGTTTGCACAATGGGGACAAAAATGTGTAAATAAGAGATGCAATGGAAGAAGAAGGAAAGGTGTGAGATGTTGTACCTCTGAGGACTCATCTTAGTCTTACCAAAAAAATTACTATGATTGTTACTGCAGTACTTTGTAACATCCTCTTAAAACCAATGTTGCTATGTGAGGACGTAGGAAGCAGAGAAGGGCTTTCAGGAGAAAACTTTATAGGAAATTGTTAATTCAAGAGGCAAACAAATGCTTCAAGGCTGGAAGATAGTGTTCAAAAAATAGATGGAGCCTCCAACTCTGAAGGAAGTCGGAAGCAACTGTCACCTTCTCTGGCAATCACCTTTCCAGGTCTTGGTAAAGAAGGGCCAGAAAAAGAGAGTTTCATCTTGGGGAAGAAAAAAAAAATAAAGAGGGAAATGTGAAATGATAGCAATGAGAAGAGGAAGACTGAAATCTATGAAAAGGACAGAGAAATCAGACACAGGGGATCTGCAGAGAAGGCAGAGAACTGTGGCACTAGGAAGCCAAAAGAATTCACCATCACCATCACTGATGTGAAAATTTATCTGTTATGGAAAGTATAGGCTGAGCCTTAGTAGTAATTCCTTTTTGCTAGGTATTTGGACTGGAGGCAGGACCTCCAACACCAAAAAAATTTCTCTAAAAATCAAAGCGCCCTTCCCAGTTTTTAATATCCTATCCAGCCATACCTCCTTCTGCTCCACCCTGGAACGCTTCTTCTGACTTTAACACTGTTAAAATCTGAAAGCTGTGGTCGCAGTCTGATGAAGTGTTTGAGCACGTTCTTCACCAGCATTGTAGAAATTCATTAGTTGATGTGATTCGTTTAGTGATGGTGCCCAGCATCTGAAATACTGAGGTTATTGTCTCTTCACAGTTTCCATTTAGACTAGTTCTATAACTTGTTCTACTTCTACCAACAGTGGTTCTTCCTAAATATTACCATGATACAAAGAACAAGAAATGAAAGCAATTGGATTAATGAGGTTGGTTGGTTTCCAAGAGAAGGGGAGGAAAAAAAAAATATAATTTTGGCCTGGCATCTCTTTTTCCTAATTTCTACAGCCTTGTGCAACAATATTAAGCTATTGCGTATGTCAGCATCTGGGGAATGGTAAATCACTGGTTTTTAAGGTCCAGATATGATGTTATTTAACTTCAGAAAATAAAATTATAAAATAAAATAAAATTAAAATCCTTCCCAAGAGAAAGACCTTGGAAATCTCTTCTAGAACTCAGTATAAGTAATACAAAACTTCATTTTCATACACAGGGAAGAGATATTTATAACAGCCTGGACAGATTTCAAACAGATGTTGGTAGAAAGTGGATCTATTATTAAATTAATTTGTCTTTTCACCCCCAAGAGACCGTAGAACATAAATCAGATATATTTAATAAAAATCAAGTTTGCCAAATAGGTTCAGCGGTGAAGCGCATGCAATATGACATCTTATTGTCACAGCTCTGGACATAATTGATTAAGTATCCCAGTTCTAAGAGATGCTAACCACAGATGGTTTTAGGGGCAAATGATCACCCAGGGTGGGTCTACATGAAATTCGTAATGAGAGAGTGGGCGGACTACCAAAGCTGATACTGGTCTATACATGTCAATCTGCTTCCAGTTGATGGACAGGCCCAATGTCTAGTCAGTATAAATTTTGCTACAAGAGGGAAAAAGCATTACTGTGGAAAGACATTGCTGGGAAAATCCAGCAACATAAGAAAGTGGTTTGGAAGGCATGACTTGCCTGTTAGTGCAGGAAAAGATTTGTCTTAGATCATGGAGCTGGAATGGCACACGATACTGTTGTGCATTTTTGGGTGTTTGGGAAGAAATCCCTCCTAGTGACAAATTAAGCTGCAATTTATCATTTTTATCATTCTTTAAGAGAAAGTGGAAGAAACCGGGGAAAAATCACAAGTTCTTAAGAATTGATTTTATGTCTACCAGTATCTGATTGTCAGGTTATAGCAAGACTCTTACTGCAGGAGTTCAAGCAAACATAAAAGAAAATATAAATAGCATGTTTAGTGAACAACTAACTCATAGAGTTAGACAAGAATCTAGAAAATCATGGTGTCTGTGTGCTCAGGTGGCACAAATTTGGTCTAAGCTGGGGAGCAGACTAAAGCATAAAATCATAGAGTCGTTTAGATTGGAAAAGACCTTTAGGATCAAATCCAACTGCAAAAGAGACCTGTAACTCAGTCATAGGTACATGAATGTCTATTACTCTGATAGAGCTACTGGTGACCTGTCTGGGTCATTATGCATCTTAATAAAAAAAACCACTGACGCTGGGTTTTCCCTCAACACTGTATATTACCTGACACTCTGGGGTAGCACATACAGAGCAGGATTCACACATTGGGCTCTGCTTGGAGGTCACATAAAGTTAGTTCTAATAAGCAAAACTCAAACTGGAGTGACGGTTGCATTTTGAAGTACTCCTTCAGGTAGACACTTAAGCAAATGTCTAATGGAAGTACATGCTTAAACTCTAAAATACCAATGGGATAAAAACTCATTTACATTGTCACTCAGCCAGGCCTTTCTAAACTATTTTGTTGATGTCTCGGATTGTGTTAGTATACAAAGAAGCATGAATATAACTACCATAATTGGGGTAACCATGCTACCTTCCGTACCGATTTTTACTGTTTTGTCAGGAGTCCCTTTAAGATCTGGAAATTAAATCTGAACTGAATTCTTGGAAAGTGATACAATGGTTCTGAAGGGCTGTATATAGCAATGCTGCAGGGATGAAAAATAAAATAAAGAGAAATCATTTAAAATGTTCTTGGCTAGAAATAGGACAAAAGTGTATTCTGACAAGTAATAAGATTTTAAAGATCACATTTGGGCTGTCAAGAAGGATTTTTATTTTAATGAAGTGATGACTAGGGGCCAAACTCATTATTTCTATCTTTCTTACGAGTTTGAGCAAAAGCAGTCAGGAAGACAGAGAAGGGAAACTCATTCCCCTCTTTCTTGCCTGCCAAGCAATGCAGAGTGAGAATTCAGGCCTTCAACCAGCTCTCTCCAACCTTTACCTTTGCTCCAAGATCTCAGCATCATTATGAAACAGCTGTGAGCTGGAAGCAAGCTCTGGGACTGACATCTCTGGTGCTCCCATATCCTCCTGCCCAGCCAGGACTCACAGAGCTTTGGAGTCCTGTGGGAGCAGGTTTTACCAGCCAGCCATGAACATCCTTGGTCCCCATTAGGGCTAATTTAACCCACCTGGTGTGGCTCACACTTCTTTCCTTTGCACCCAAACGCCAACAATGCCTTTCCAGGTGTCATGGAGTTGTTGGGTTTTTTTGTATGTGTTTGGGTTTTGGTGGTTTTTTTTTTATTATTTTTTTTTTTAATTTCTAAGTGCCTGAATTCTAGGAACAAGGTTGAATCTTTAACCATCCACTGGATTGCGACATCTTTAGTTCCAGCCTCATGCTCCCAGGAGCAATGAGTACAGCCTGTAGGGTGTTGCAGTTTGACTTGCACTCAGCTGGAGCGAGTCGGTGCTGCGTCTTACACAGATGTCATCCTGGCAGCCCAGAGATATTCTAGGCAGTATTGATTATGATAATAATGAGCAGCAATGGGCAGTTCACAAATCTGGGAGACATCATTATATTTTGAAAACACAAATTTCTTCTCACTGCCATTGATTATTGCTGTTTATCAACTCAATGTCTAAGACCCAAAATCTGAATAATCCTCGCAGTATTTTAGAAGAAAAACCAATATAAAAACTTCCTATTCTCTTCAGAAATGTGGGCTTTTATTTTAATAACGTAATGAACCCAGAAAGACTTATGGTCCTATTAGAATATAAAATAAACCAAATGGAACCATTTGTAATCAGGATTTTATCTGAGCAATGTGCTCTCTGTATCACTCACTGCTTATAAGATTGTGTTCCATTATACCACAGCAGTAATAGGAAAGAAACTAAACTATTTGCATCAACAATAATGCAACCAATTTTCAAGACTTGCATGTCAAAAATCCATTATTCCAGACATGATTACCTGGAACTGCCGATAACAATTGTCAACAATTACACTTTCTTACAATGTAGCAAGACTTTTATTTCTCTTTCCCCACTCCATTTTTCCTTCCACTTTCTCTTTTTTTTTTTTTTCTCTCCTCCAAGAGGGTGGGGTAATGTCTCCGTCACTTAGATTAGAACATCACATTTAGTACAAGCAGCAGATGTTAATATGGAAAGACAGAACATCTCAATTTTCACACTGTTAATTCGGCTTACTGAGCCAATTTCACAATTCTCACATTCCTCTAGTCCTAAGAGAAAATACTAATTTAGATTGTTAAAATTGACACAGGTTAGGGTATAAAGGGTAATTAGCATAAGATCCTACACAAAGTGTTTTTAGCACCATTAATCAACACCCACCTATGCATACACTTTTTTAGACAGAAGTGGTGTTGAATAGTTCTGAAAAAAAAAACCCTTTAAAATATTCTGCACTAGTTAAAAAAACAAACAAACAAACAAACAACAAAAACCTAGAATTTGGTTGGAAGCATTTTCCAGTGAAAGTGCCTAATGTACAGTTAAAACAGAACTTTTATTTTACTCGTGAGAATTATTAAAAGCTTATAAAAGCACTCTGGAAAAAAATACCTTTATGATTTTTAAGATTGTAGGGAGATCTGCTAAAATGCAGAAATACGTCAAAATGCATTAGTTGTTTTGGAGTTTTTCCACTTCCTTATCCTGAATACCAGAAAACTTGGTCAGAGTAATATAAAAGAATGTAATTCTCTTTTGCACTCCATTTCATTTACACACATATAGTTTGAGCAAATGACGTTTTCACTAGTATAGACTAGTTTAATTTTCCTTGAAAATGCTACTAGAGTTGGGAAAATCCAATTTAATTTTAGAATACTTAATCTAGGAGTATATTCTAGATAAAATCTATGTTAGACTTACAGTTAATATGAGTTACTCTAAATGTTATAAAGTGATCATATGAACTACCCTGAAAGGGATTCCTAAAATTAATAAAATAACTAAAGACATTGAGAATATTCGTTTTAAAAAGAGTGGAATTCTAGAATTTTACAATTTGGGCAACCTTCTAGTCGATCATTAAATCAGGTTCCATAAAATAAAAAAGTATTTTTTTAAATCAGATAAGCACAGAAAGATAAATTTCAGCTGCCAAGGACAACGAGTTCTAGGCATTTTAATGTTAAAGCAGATAAGTCAAGTAATTATTGTCTCTAATTGGCACTTCCACAAGATGTAACAATTTTTACAGTATCCACAGCCAAGTGGCACTTAAAAAGGTGAGAAATTATTTCCTGCCTTGGGAAAAAGTTAAAAAAAAAAGGAAAAAGAAAAAGAAAAAAAGAAAATCACATGCTTTTCTAATCTGAGCTTTGCAGAGGGAAAGACTGGCTGAGTACTTCAAGATCTGAATCAGCAAATCACTTAAGCACATGCTGAATTTTAAGCATGTGCATATTAACACTTGCCTAAAAGGCTATTTTTATGTGTCTGACTGGCATACTTAAATGTTTTATTGGTTCAGTGTGTATCTAATTCAAGCGATCACCATATTTTGGATGGAATTTAGCTCCAGATTTTGGCAATTAGTTCTGATTCTGCAGGGGCCTCTGTGAAATCTAGGACAACTTGCTACTCCTGTTCCATATGGTATAGACACAGGGCTTGATTCAGCTTTCTAACACACATCTAGTGACATTGTAGGTAACTCAGATCATCTTGACACCCATATCCTGCTAAAGAGGAACCTGAGTCTTCCTGATGTCTGTGTCACATCTGCCAGCTCTATGGACCTGAAGGGATTGTCATGTTAAGTATATACCTGTTTTAGCAAATAAATCAAACCCTTTTCCAACATGCTGGGAAGGGTTTGAATCAGTTGCCTATATTTAGACACATACTGCCACCTGAGATGCCAGAGAGCATCCCACCTGGGTACCAGCTGCTGCTCCAGAAGGCATAAGACCCAGTATGTCATATATGTAAACACCAGGAGGATATCTTTAACACACTCAAGAATCTCAGATAATATCAAGTGCCTTGTGGTCAACTAAATTGAGCTCAATGGAGGTGAGAGCTATTCAATTGGTCCCTTTAGTAAAATCCTACATTTGATGAGCTGGAGAGTTTTATAGGCTCTGTAGACAAAAATGGGAGGTTAGAAACCTAACTCACTTGTGAACACTATGTACTAGACACCTCATCTGAACCTGGAACTGCCTCCAGTCCTTAGAGGCACACTCACTTACCTATGAATAAACATCTGGTGTTATTTGAGATGCCTGAGGGTATTCACGACATCTGTACAGACCTGACAAATATGATGCAGGACCTAAGGGAGACCTGTGACCTTTTGGAATGGTAACTGGAAGCCAGCAGACATTTATGTTCAAGTAACTGAAATGAATTTAATACTATATTAACAGGCTTACAAAGAAACATTCATTAATGCATTTTGTTAAATAAGATCCAGAAAATCAATAGCGTTACTTCTATTAATGTTGTGAAATTAGGGAAGGACTCTAGGAGGAGAAAATATACAAATTAACCTTAGAAAAGAACTTAATCGCTAAAATGAACTAAGTAGTGGTAGCTACCTCATGAAAGCAAGTCCTCCTGTACAGCTAGCCAAACTGATTAATTAATCTATCACTACAATAAGATGAAATATTCTTTTGGTCCATAAGCAGAAAGCCATGTAACACTGTTGGCTTTTGCAGAGTATACCATGCAATGCCACCCAGAGTTGCAAACTTTTCATTCACAGGTGTCACAGAGCAACTCTCTATGTAAACATCATTAACTACAAGTTTGCAAAAGGAGAGGGCAGATGCGCTGAGAGAGATTAAGCTACTGGTCCAAGGTCAGAGAATCATAAGAAAAAAAATAGTTCTTTGGCTTCCTGCAGAGCATCTTGTATGGTCACACTTGACAGAAAACAAAGAAACAAACAAAAATGTCATTATTACCACCCAACTCGAATTTCTTCATTATGTTCAAGTAATTGTTTTCCTTTAACCAGTTGTAAATCAATGTTTTACTTAAAGATAAAACTGCATCAACCTGCCTTACTTGGCTTTCTGTTTGGAAGTAATGGGCAGATAATGTTTTTTTCTACATTGCTCAATGAAGGCAAGGGAGTTTGTGGCTGGACAAAACCACAGTGTGTCCTTTTATAATACGGCCACCCTTAGGGTGGTGGCTTTGTATCTATGCAGAGAAACTGAACTGTTAAATGTAATAGTACCTGGTATGCGAGGTTTTATGGCTTCCTGTTCCATGTTTCATCCACCCTGAGAAGTCCATATGAGAAGGCTCCAGAGGGGGAACATTCTTGTCACAAACAATTCTGCTCTATCTGATGGTGCATCATCTTCTCTGGATCATATTCTTTGTCATAGACTAGGAACAGTTCTAATAATGGGATAACAAGGAGATGAGGACATCATGAAAAAGATGGTGGCCAGTAGGGGTTGGCATCAGTAGATATCTTTACCCATAATTTAAACTTTTGAAGAATTTAGTTTTCAACAAATAATTGTCTGTGTATATAGAGTGCACTTGGCCTAATTCTTCCAGAATGCATAAAAATTTATGTCAGGCAGATTAACTACACTGTGCACAGTAGATTGTAGTCCATAAAATAAAATCTACCTTTTCTGATGTTTGTAGGCTAATCTATATTTTCATTAGACCAATGATTCTGGAGAAATAAACATAGCTACTGTAGATAAGGTTGAAAGGCTTTTTCTTTTTTTTTACCGTCTACTAAAATAAGCAGACCTGCTTAGCCAAATCAGAAATGTCTCTTTCTTGGAAGCTATCTATATGCAAAGAGAATTTTTAACTGCCACACAACTGCTTTCTTCATTATAAATAAGCCTTTATTGACCACAGCAAATACAGCGTCAAGAATGGACATTGTCCAAAAGACATGGGTGATGGAAAACACAGATACTTTGTACTGGAACCATTTATAGATACCATTATGAGGTCTATACTGAAAGAACAAACAAAGCATCAAACTAATTCACACATTCAATCTGTTAGTATGACAAATAAAGCCAAAGGGAGGAAATCCTCAGTCTCCAATGGACATCAGGTATAGTTGGGGCACATTGACCTATCCTGGGATTAACAATGAGTGCTGGCCAACCTTTTAAATTATTTTTTCTTTTTTCCGCTCCCCTACTGAAATGTGAATATACTGAAAAATAAAGCTTTAAAGAAGGAATACAAAATCTCTGGAAATGGAGACAAAATCATTAATTATTTTCAACCAGAAAGAAAATGAAAAATGAAGGAAGTCCTTTGAGAATGTCATAGTATTTTATTTCACTATTTAGAAATGAACGTTATTACTTTCAGCAGAACTAACTGACTTCATATTGTGGAACAGTCTCTTGTACTTAAACAAATCATCTACACTGAAAGAAAAAAGATCAAGTAAGAACATCAACTAAAATTGGAAGGAAAATAAATAAATTTATATGTTTGTATTGATGAAACACTTGAACAGAGCAGAAATCATTGTATATTTTTTTTTATTTCAGCTGAAACATTTTAGTGTACGAAATCTCTCCACTTCTTTATTTGCGTGGTTTGGCTACCAAACAGAAAAAAACCCAAATTATTCACACAACTCTAGTGCCAACAAGTATGTCAATTAGTGTTAAGTATTGTAGTTTTTTCTATTCAGCCATATGTCCAGTTTGGCTAGGATTGAGGCCAGCTGCTAATTTTATACAAGATATAAACAGCTGCTGGATAACAATTTTTTATGTTTGCTTGCCTAAGATTAAAACTAGATATTAACAAGCAAAATTGTTTCTTTAGTTGTTGTTGCAGGTCAATAATGTCTGCTGTCGTGACCATTTAAGACAAACCTGACTTTGTAGACTGGTTTTCCTGGATGTTCTTCTTTTCACTTCCTTCTACGTGGCTCACAAAGGAGGTAAATGTCTACAGGCACATACCGGAGAAACAGGTATTTTTTCTAAGACATTTCACAAGCAACTCCCTGGACCCTTCTGTTTCCAGATAGAATATGAAGGCATTGAAATACCTTGAACAGATCTTCAGCTGCTCTGGGCCTTTTCCAGGAGAAAGACCTGGAAGCAGATGAGTTCTTAGGTGGATGCAGTATCCAGAAATATTAAGCCATTAGGTAGATCAATTTGCTTCTAAGCCACCTGCGTGGTGATCTTTTACAAACATTGCCCTGTGCATGCTGTAGTACACTTACCATTAATTGTCTCGACAAACTCATAATAAATCTATTTATGCTTGTTTATGTACGCTATTAAACTTTAAAAGTATTCTTGCTTTTAGTGTAGGGCCATCCTGGGGCTAATTTCCCATTCTCTGTTTAAAAGCATCTTGTAAAAAAGTCCCATTTCGGCAGAAATATATAATGGTGTTTGACTTGCATATCTCATAACTAAATGCTAACTTAAACAAATATAAAATAAGCTTATAAGATTTTTTTTCTTTCTTTTTTTTTTTATTTATTTCTTTTTTTCTTGTTCTGTTTTGGTTTGTTTTGGTTTGTTGTTTTATTTATAAACCAGGGTTATCATGCTCTAGAGTTGTCACTATTAGAACGACACTGATATGTTAATTTCTCATAAGTATAGACGCAGCGCTTATCTCTGTGAGGAAGATATAGAATGATAACCTGGTTGTACTTCACCATATGTTCAGCCTCATGCAAAAGTCAAATCAACTGCCTTTTTCTAAATTACTTCCTCTCTTGATATATGGACCTTATTTATAGCCTCCCTTTGTGCAACCATAACGCCATCACATAGGGCTTAGGTTCTGAAAACCGTAGCAATTGCCTGAAAATTGATTTGATGTCTTTTGCCCATCCCTCCCTCAGGTCCCTCAAGACATTTTAATATGAGCCGTGACATTATGATGGATGAAATCTGGCATTTTACTGTAGCAATGCTACTCCCATGTGGAAAATAACAGCTTGTTCAAAGCCCATCTTCCAGCCAGATTTAGGATATACACTAAGCCACGTCTTCAATCTCCCCCTTCTCTCTGCTCTTTCACAGTATCCTTTGCAAACAGCTTCATTTCACACATCAACCTGTCTCAGTACCAGATTCTTGCTAATCCTTACCCCTCTGTGAAGCTAGCTTGAAGCACACAAACTTGCCTACACCTTTGCCCTCCCAAAACTCTCCTGGGCAAGCAACATATGCAGCTAATTCCGTGATAATTATCTGAACAGAAAAGGAAACTAAATAATATGTGGAACTCTCTGTAAATCATCTCTGACAATATCAAACTCCTGGTGAACTGTGTAGTGATACCATGTTACGTACAGACCTGCACCTCAAAACTATTCTATCTTGTTGCATGACCTAAACTAGGTAAGTGGAAGCTGCCTGAAAATGAAACAAATGATATTTAATCAAATCTTTAAGAAAAAACTATCCAAGAGTGCCAGTAAATTCTATGATTCTGTGGCCAGTAAAGCACTCAGTGTTGACGATCAAATATCCTCATGTGAGGGTCTCTGGGACACTTTTTCTCCCCAGAGCCACCAGGGTTAAAAGAAAACTCACCCACATGTCATACCAGTTAGTTGAACACTGAAGTAATGAGGTAATTTTTACAGATGTTTGTGTGCTTAGAATCACAGAATCATAGGATGGTTCAAGTTGGAAGGGACCTTAAAGACCATTGAGTCTTTAACCCCCGGCCACAGGCAGGGACACCTCCCACCAGACCAGGTTGCTCAAAGCCCCATCCGGCCTGACCTTAAACAGTTCCAGGGATGGGGTAAATTCTTAATTTACCCAGCTGAAGTCCTGCCGAAGCAAAATTCTAAAAGTCTGAAGTGGCCATCTCTTTGGTTGATCAAAAAGCATGGTCCATCTGATATATCACAGGATAACCTGGACCTTGGAGTTTTTTCACTGGCAATGATGGGAATGCTCCATGACTAGTTCAGATGTGGCTTCCCTAATGAAAACTAAACTAGGGGTAAGGATCAATACCAACCAGAGCTCCCTTCCAGTACCAGTTCAGGCGTAGTGGGAAACAGTATATTAGATGCTACAATACAAGAATATCCTAGGAAGCATTATTTGTCCATTGTACTTTAAATGACTTGTGTTGGTTTGAACTGTTCCCAGTCATTGATGTTTATTAGGGAATGCTGTTACCCTTTCTTATTTTTTAAATAGGAGAAGGATTTAACTACCAAGCCCTTAGCAATACAGGTAAGTTTCAAGGAAGCTTGACAAACATTACTGTGTAGATTTGGTGCTTAGCTGGCCGTGGGATTTTGGCACCTAAAATATCAGGACGTTGGTTCTTTAGAGGGAAAATGGGTTGTGTGAGGGCTGTCAAGGCAATAATAGCACCTACAGGCCCTCTCTCTCTGAAGAGACCCCTGCTGATGGCCCATGACTTTGTGCTATTAGTCCCTGCCCCACTAATACCATTGGATGCCACCTCCAGCTCTGCCACAGCCCTACTCCACCCACCAGATTCCTGGTTTTGTTTCACTGCAGAGAAGAATTTCTATCTCCCGACTTGCCTACACATCCAGAACCTGACACAGAAAATGTGAGAGAAAAAATGTAGTACGCAGGACCTGAGGACACAGGGTCTGAGCAATCTTCTAATTGTGAAAAGGATCAAAATGATCCCCGCTTTTCCATTTGTGCTACACATTGCACTCTGAGTCAGCTATAGACTTCCCAGAACAGTCTTTCTGAACCCTAAACACTTATACATAGATTTAAAATGCAAATGAATGTATGTGAAGCAGATATTTATGATTTTAGTGCTAGAAAAGTAGGCTTTTCTTGTCTATTCTCTTTTGTAGTGAATAAACACTACACAGCCAAATTGTACACCACTATATATTATCTAAACAGATGATATGAAGGTGTCTGTATAGTTCATGGAACATTATTAAGTATTTGTTGATGGCAAATTTGATAAAAAAATGAATTCCAGAAAGACTTTTGCCATTTATTTCAGCCCATTTTGTGTTGGTTTTTTTTCCTGCTGTCCTTCAGCTCATGTTTGAATTTGGCTTTCCTACTTCATTCTCTTCTTCATTTCTTTTTCTTTCCTCTTTTTTTAATTCTTTTTTTTTTTTTTTTTCTGAAACTACCTTCTTCAAATTCCTTTGACAACTTGAGAAAGTCTTACAGCTGAACGCAGTATTAATTATATTTCAAAGCAAACCTTTTATTCATTTGGGGACAATCTGTGAAACAGAAATCTGTGACTGAAGCTGCTGCCAAGCCAATTACTGCAAAATAACTCAAATATGTCTCGACAGATTGCAATTTTTCCTATTGTTAGATTGTTTATTTTTTAGATCAAAAGGTTATGTTCACTTAAATTAGACCTGCATTTAAATATTCCATAACTTTTGCACATGATGTATCTATAGGTATATATAATATATAGTGAATGGTGTAAAGCAAACAAATTCTGTTCAGCTAACAACGGATATTATTAATCTATTTCCTCTTCTTTTTTGGAAATCATCTGCAAATATACTTTAAGTATTATAGGTTCATAAATTCTAGGGCCAGAATGGAAAATTACAATCTAACTTCTTTCATAAGCGCAGAAAAACAAAAAGAGCTTCTTGCTCAGTCTTTACATCAAACAACTCTTTCGCAATATATAGAAATTGTGATTTAATACCTCGAGTGATAGAAAATCCATTGTGCTCCTAGGTAAGTCTATTATTGTCAAAAGGAAATTGCTACTGTATTTATTTACCTAATTGCCTACCCTTATAAAAAAATAAAAAAAACCCCAAATCCTCTCAGACCAGACTGTACATCAAATGTGAGAATTTCTATAGATGTTCATGGAACTAATGCTTCCTACAGCGCTTGTTGTAAGCAAAGTTTATACAACACGCTTTATGAATTTGTTCAGTTTCAAGTTATCTGATGAATATTTTATACAAATATATGACAAAGTATTGATTGCTCATGACATATTTACTGCCACAGTTATTCTATTCATAAATATCCAATTGCAGGCAAACTAAGAGAGTTAAGTCACATAGTTATTTTTGTTTCCAGGAGAAAATAAAGCTTTTTCAGTGGGAATAGATGCATGCACACATACACACACACACATTTTTTGGTCTGTCTCCTACAGTAAATATGAATTTAACATCACTAAATTTTAACACCTCTAAACATGAGTAGGAACTCCTTGACTTTGAGCGTGGCAGAACACTGGAACAGTCTACCCAGAGAAGTGGTGGAGTCTGTCTCTGGAGACATTCAAAACCCGCCTGGACAAGTTCCTGTGCGACCTCCCATAGGAGGAACTCTTTGGACTAGTTGATCTCCAGAGATCCCTTCCAACCCCATATCATTCTCTGATTCTGTGAACTTTCATTATTACTTGCAAGCCTACTTCTTTATACTAAAATTCGTCATTGACATAGCCATCATTCAACATTTGTTGATTTTGCACAGTATTATCTGAATTCTCATAATTCTAGTTCTTTCTACTTACAGTGTGTCTGTATTTTTTGGACTTTCTCTTTGTTGCTAAACTTAGTCAACTCTTAACAAGTTGAAGAATTTCTGGTCAGTAGAGCAGAAAACAAAGGTATTACTTCATATACAGGATGTAATACCACTCCAAATAATCACTCTGATTAAGCTTTTGGATTAAGCTTACTGATTATTGAGCATTTATTTGTGTTAATTGCATATGGACCTCCCAAAAACGTACAGCTTTCTACAACAGCCTGGAAATTCCCTGACGAGTACTAATGGAAAGATTTTTACATTGTTCTCTCTGGCCAATCTGTAAAGACCAAAGAATGTGGATTTTGGCTTGTTTTATTCTCTGGCAAAGAATTAAATATTATTTCATCTCTTGCATAAATTCATCTAGAGTTGAAAGCAAAAGTTTCAGAAGTGGTGAACATCCCAAAATGCCTCTGACTTCACTAGGTCCAGAGCTGAAAATTGCGTCTGTCTCTGCTGAGTCCAAATGAAGGTGACCATTGGTTCTATAGGTAATAAAGCAGTGACCCCTCAATAAATAATTTTCTCTATTGAAAAATCTTACATACACTCCTTTGTTAAAAAGAGGGAAAGAATGAGTAGTAAAGAGACTTCTAAATTCTCCAGTATTTTATCATTTTACTATTCTACATGAGTTTAGGCAAAGCAGAACATCTAAAGCATTTCTCATCTTGCAGGGCCTCAAGTTTTTCACCTGTATTCTGAAGTTTGCCTATCACCCTCAGATGTTTTTGGGCCTGATGAATTCCTATTTATTTATCTGTGAGGTGCTGTTTTTAAAAACTCATCTTGCTGAAGGTGATAAGCGTATGTCAGCATCATGTTGTCACATCTTTCATGGTAAAATCCCTTTAATGAAAAATGCTCAGGATAAAGTCTGAGTCTACAACAGTGCTCTGTGAGACCTGAAACAGGACCTAGTTTGCAACTCAACCTGGAACTGCAGAGTTACAATGGATCTTGTGCAAGGGACCTCTCATAAAGAATCATGGAGGAGACTATGACTACTTGTTTTCGTTTTGTGGGCTGTGATTACTTCTTTTGACTGGTGAAGAATTGACAGCATCACATCATTCCGTTGCCCCCACTTCCCACTTCAACCACCTGGCATGTTTTTTCTTTTACACTTTGGATTATTTGAAGTAATATGCAGAAATGGTATTATGTCTCAATGACTGCATAGGGGCTTAAGTGGGTGGTCTTCAAGGCACTCTAGCATTAAAAAAGTTACATAAAATAATTCATCATCAGCTCATCTTGGGCAGAATGTTTGGAAAACATGATCACATGCAGGTGAAAGAACTTAATTCTTTCCAGACGAAAATAAACCAAAAGAAACTGAAAGTCTACAAAATGGAGTTAGCTCATCGACAAGTTAACTCTTGTCATAATTAAAGGTAGTTTTGTAATTAGTCAGTCCAAGAGACCAATCTACTTGGAGAACTTGGTATAAAAACTCTTGTAAATCCTTGAATGTTGCAACCCAGCATCTGTGTCCTAAACCTGCCAAGTATAACCTCTGAATGGTCACCAGGCTATTGGCTCCAATACTAAAACATATTGAGGAGGAGTGGAAGAGGGGAAGGCAATCCAGAAATGGGAGAAGCTAGTGCCAAGAAAGTGTCACACGGATATATAGGAGCCAATTACCTTTGTAATTGCATTTTACCAATAAAAGCCAACATTGTGTCCAGATTCCTGTAAGCTCTGCTTGCTTCAGTGACAGTTTACAAGTGTAGTTAATGAGTTAATGTGAAGATATAAACTCTCATTGAGAGAGAATGACTATATTACATGAAGAAGAAGAAAAAATAAGTCATGGGTGTAAGATGGAGTAGTCAAACTTTTGCCAGATCTCAGAAAGTCCTCTTAGTCCTCTAAGAGAAGTGGATATAGAACATCTACCAGGATAAGTCCTTGATTAGTATATATCTACTGAGCCAGAATTAGGTGTAAATAAAGCTCACCACAAAAAAAGGTCCCTGTTTCAAAGTGGTTTTATTAATGATATCCTTAATACCCACAGGTAGTTTAATCCAGCCCTTGCAAATATAATTCCAGCATTCTTATCAGAAAAACAAATAATCTTAAATAAGGTGCTGCTAGAAATAGCTCAGATCTGTTAGTTTAAACAGCCATTGTCAAATATATGACTTCAAACTAAAATGTCAAGTCCATAGTTAGGGCAAATTTTCACGTGCAGTACAATTTGCTAGAACATACAGAGAGATCTAAAGTTATCAAAGATAATAATAACGATAATAACAATAGTAGAAAGTGTAACCTTTTCTGATTCTGAAACCCAGGGGCTAAGATTTTCAGTGAACTGCATTACTCGTCTAAGCTACTTATGTGACTGCCGATATCATACTGCCCAAATATCTCCATCATGTATTTGTCTTGAACACAAAGACAGATTTTATTATTATTAACGCTATTATTGTTCCCTTTAGAGACAGAGACTGGGGTATAGAAGCCTCAGCAACTTTCCTCAAGGTTATGTAGCAGAAACCAAAACTGAAACAGAATATTAAGCCTGAATTTGTCACTTAAGCAACGAACAGGGTACCTTCTTTTATTCTGAAGTGCCCTCATGATCTGACTTGAGGCCATTTCGGAGTTCAGCCTTCCCTCTTAAGGTTTTCACTTCCTCTGTGGTTCAAATGGATAGTAGAAAAGGGAGTCACCAAAATCAAAATGTGCTTCTGAAGTCATGCAGCAAGGTTATTTTCTCTAAGGTGTGTAAGCTGACTGATTGTTTCAGGTGGAAAGGAAAAAAGATACTGAGAAAAAATTAATTTAAATGTTGAGGAACTTGGGAATTTTGTCTACATTAAAAGCAATGGTATAAAAGATTTTCAGTATTCATATGGCTTATTAAATGTAAATCTTTAATTATTCTATATGTTCAGTCAGGGAAAAGAGACAAGTCTTTTTCAAATGTTCCATGGAGTTAAAAATTATTGTCAGCATATTTCTAATTACCTTTCAGCCAAAAATTCTTTGATCTGAAGACCTAGAAATTTTTACCTGTGAGGGCATTACATTTTCAGGTATATATTTGCTTTTATTAGATATGCATTTGCAGAGGCAAACTGCCTTTGATCTCATCAACAACAAAACACTGAATGGGCAAATTTTCATGATGTGTAGACCTATTCTAGGATAGCTTCATCCTGTATGTTCCTGTTTGTGATGACCAAGACATGCATTACAATAGAAAATAACTTCCATGAAAATTACCCAAGAGAGCAATGACTTGGGACTCCAGAGATTAGATTTTCCTTCGCTGCATATCTACGTGGCCCTGGGAAGAGATTTCAAGTCCCAACCTTTGCTTCTTACAGCATGGACCCTTTGAAGAAAGGATTCTTCCTGACTTTACAGATGAATCCCCGGTCTTAGTGCAGACCTTCATACTGGTTTTGCCAGTTCTGTCAATCTAGAGGTCCAGATGTGCATTTAGTCTGCATCCAGGGATGAGAACCATGTGCAAACAACCTCATCACGTTCTCATGTGGGAGAATATTTTGTACAAACAAACTAGAAAGAAGCTGTGACATTCTTCTACCTGTGATCCAAATCAAGGAACTATAAGTGTGGCATGTGCCATAAGCTACCTTTACTCCATGAGATAAACAATTACTGAAATTCAAGGATTATTAAGACAATATCTCTGCATTTTGTGTTCTGAATTTTATAAATATGCTTGCATGAAAATTTAAATGGCAAGTTACCCATTATATTGAAGAGTTGCAACATGTTTTTTGGGATCAGGACCAACACATAGGAAGGTTCTATGTAAGGGTATTTAGCAGAGGAGAAAGAGAGGAGTCTGCCATTGACCAAAACAAGCTTGACTGGGGCAAATACAATAAATCTTCAATTTGATGAGATTCAAGGCCTTTTTAACTTTAGTCTTCAAGTGCATTTAGTACCACAATTCCCCGGGAGATGTGAAAAATTACTATGGAAAGCTACCTTCAATTAATAGCAAGAAAATAAATAAATAAATACATATCTCTCTCTATATATGAAACTAATGTAACTGTTAGCTGAAGTAACTGGGAAATACACTTAAAAGCATTCTGATTAAACTGTATTAGATGCTTCCTTTAAATATTAAAACTTTTTAAATTTAAAAAGCATTTTTTCCCCCATTCTGCCAAAAGCTCTATAGTCACAAACAGTTGAGAAAGCTACGATATTGGTACCTGTATGAATTTCAAGTTAAATTTGCATACATAAGCTTGTTGAAGCAGTGTTGGGAATAATTCTCTCCCTCTGAATTGCAGGTGTTCTGAGAGACAGGATTTACTTAGTTTGCTGGATTGACTCTAAGGCATTTAATTCCTTGAAAATTAGTTTTAGTGTGTGCACTTACCAAATATGAGGAGATACTGGTCAAGTGGCCCTAAAGCTGCTTCTTTCTTTTTTATTATCCTGTATAATGGTATTGCCTGAGAGAAATTCTAGTGCTTGGAGTTTAGTGAAACCAGGTATGTGGGGTCTAATATTCACGATGCTTAGTTTCCACGATTCCCATTGGTTTAACGTTATCCTGTATTTTATGTTCTACAATTCCATAGGTTTAATAATTTCATGGACTTTATGACCAGAAGGTACTATTAGATCATCTAGTCTGACTGCTTACATAACATAACCCATTATGTTTCCCATGCATGCAGTATCTTAAGCCCAAAGACTTTGGTTAAATAGAAGCTTTTCAATCTTCAGAAGAATAAATCATGTGCCACAGGCCGGGAACATGAAGAAATAAAAGTAACAGCTATGTCCAAGTGGCTGCAAACACATAGAATGGATTATCTGATACTTCAGAAAAGAAGACAAAGTAATCTAAACACTGTGAGCTAATTGTGCACGAGGTGGACCAAACTTTCTGAATCACAACTGATAAGCTGAAATCTTGAAACATGAGAATTAATTTTAGCAAGCTGTAATCATTGCCTGACATTAGACTGACAGCCTGTAAGTAAATCCTGGACAACCTCGTGACTGCATTGCCCCCAAGCAGCTGTAGAAAGGAGGCAATTACAATTCAAACATTCACCTCCCCTCAACTTGCCTCGCTGTAAAATGGGGATGAAGCAACAGATTTTCTGTGTAAAGCTCCTGGGTAAGTAAGAGCTATGGATTTTGAATATTGATATTATCATTTAAAAATACTCAAAAGCTGTGGCATCTCATCTCTAAACAGCCGAGGTTCTGCCCTTTGTAGTCAGCTTGAGAAAAGGCTATTCAATGAACATTTCGCCATAGCATTTGAAGTTTCAACATAAGCTCTAATTAAAAGACATAAAAATCCTCTCGCCCATCCGAGGTTTCATTTTCTTGGTTCCACAGGAGTGATTTAGAATAATTTTGCTTTATAGACTGTATAATAAATAAAGCCAATCTCAAAATCTCAAAACAAAACCATGCGAGGTAAGTAGGTTATAAATCTGGAGAATCTAGTCTGCAAAAGCAATGGAATTTTCATGGCTTTAATGTGTGATTAAATTATTTTTAGCTGAAGGAAAAAATAATCATACAAGACAAATATCAAGCTGCATAAGTAATATACTAAGGAGTGCCCCATTCCAGCCATATGTCATAAAACACAAAAACTGCAGCCTCTGCTCTTACAGTGAATGACACAAGCAGGGGAGAGGGTTACTAAAACGATTGGCATCCTTGGAAGTTTTAATCCACTGAAAATGTTTAAAACTGCACACACTGGAAATTTTCACTGGAGGGGTATTAACACTGAAGTGCCAAGGATAATTTTGAATGTATAAACCTACTCCCAAATAAAATGGCATCTTCCAATCTGTCTTTTATTTAGAGAATCAAGTCTTCCAGGCTTTAATATGACAGTGATAAAGGATAATAATGTGGAGCCATATCTTTAAATCCAATCCATTTAAGTATTCAACAAGCTATTGCCACCTGCTAGAAGAAGAAAATTCATCATTTTTCCTTACCCAATAAAATCAATAATTGGAGTTTTTTTCTTGCTAACTAGTGCTTCTTCTAAGACATTCTAAGCTGTATCTGCAGTACTGCTTTCCCTGTATATATCATTTTTATAATTATTTCTACTCTCATATGCACACCTGCAAACCTACATCATTTGGGGAGCTGGAATACTCTCTTCTTGCCTTTATAAATTGCTGCCTGAATTCATAGGGAATTCGGGGAGTGCAGAGAACAAAGAAATGCAACCTTACAAAGAATAAAAAACTGCAGCCTCACATCTGGTACCTTGATTGTGTGCAGTAATTACACATTGTCCAAGAGTTCTGATTTCCAGCAAGAGATAGCAATCTTTTAACATGACAAGTAAGTGTTAATAGTGAAGTGGGGAATGACTGTGACTGAGGCTACAGACCTGCCCTCTCCAGTCCTGTGTGGGTTATGCAGATTATGAGCCAAGGAGAAACAGGTTAAGTGCAGGTGTTTGGGGAGCGAGAAGGCAGCAGATGGAATGGCTGAGTTTGCTAGTGCTCCTAGTACAGCCTGACTAAACAATTTTGGTGTCTCTGATGTTTGCTGAAAACTTTGCAAACGTGCATATTTGCATCAAATGGAGGTGGAGACTTTCAGGGAGGGAAGAAGAATTTTTGTAAGCATTCGCTTCACTGTTTCTGAAACACTAAATCTAAAGGTGGTGTCAACTATGTGAAGGAGAAGGTACCTGCGGAGAGGCAAGACACACATTCCAGATCTGTGCAATAACTTGGAATAGAAACTGTATCAACAAGGGTTTCCCAGCGTGAATTTTACAGATACTTTGAGATTATTCTCTTTCCATTGGTGCTGTGGAAATGCTTCCCCTTATCAAAACAGATTAGTGGATATGCATCAGAGACTGCAACCATCATGTGCCAACAAACTGCAGGTGGGTAGCCTATCTAGAAAGATTAAGGATTTACTGTTACTCTGGAGTAATGTACAATTTCCAGAAAGGACTAGGATGCTATGCTATCATCTGACCCAAATGTAGAGATACCTGTCTCTTTTTAAGTGACTCAATTTCATATTGCTGCTCTGAATCAGGCAAAAATGGTCAAGAATTAAATTTGTGAGTAACCCAGATGGTACACAAGAAATTAGACTGTGAATCAATGCACCCATTTTGTTAGAGGCATCTTTTAAGGTCTTAGCATTGATTGGCGCACTTGCTGTTTAAAAATAGTTCAGAAAATAATACAATTTTCCATATGATCCAAACCAAAGTATGATGATAAGCAAAATGGCAAAACCAATTTGGTCAATATGAAACAATTTGCAATGGTTTACCCAAGAAAGTAGAATCAAAATGATGTACGTAGCTCAAAACAGGAAGCCCCAACATTTTACAAGGATAATACTTCTGCTGGTAACACAAGTTGTACACACACAACTGCCAGATCTTTTCTTAAAGTCAGCGTCTAGATCAATCTTTTCTTAGCTACTTGTTAATGACACGTATACTGTGGGTAAATATCATTCACAGTTCAGAGACCTTTGATATTTAGTCTACACGCTGTATGTGGAAATCCCAGGGATGAAAACTCATATAATCAGTCCCTGTTAGGAAATGTGGATTTAGAAATTGCAAGCTTATCAACAAGTAGATATCTAAGCTAAGCACTGTTGCTTCTTCTTGTGGTGCGTCTAGTTCACCTTCTGTCCAGCTTCCTTACTCCAACAGTGACATATTGGCAGCTGGACTGATCTCAACTAAGTGTCTAACGCATCTGAAAATATTGGGGGTCTAGGGCTGAAGTCGTCTGGACAAATACTGAGATGTCTGCACTATAATGCAGTTGGCTGAAGAAGATGATAGGAATCTTTGTCTAAATTTCTTCCCGTTCACTTTACAAAGTGATGATGACTGGATCAGATATAGGCATTTATATTGCAGATATTTAAAATAATGTAAGACATTCCTGCTCTTAGGTATCACCATTAATTACATGTAGAATTAATTGGCCAAAAATTACTGAAATGGATTTTGTTCAAAGTTTCCTTATAAAATTATCTTTCTGTATGAAAAAAATACAGAGATATGTGGACTTTCAGGTGAATCTGAAAAAAAAAATTATGTGCAGATGAATTAGAAGTGGGTTTTTTTAAAAATATTTCAGTTGAACTGCCTTAATGAAAAAAACCCAAGTGCACTAAAAGTACAAAACAATTCAGGAGAATTAGTAAAATAAAAAAAAAAACAACTGTAGAAAATTTATACTATTTTTTAATCATAGAGGAGTTGTAAGTAGAGATAACTTTTATTAGCCCTAATTAGGATCGATAAAAAAGTAAATGTTTTTGAACAAAAAAAGTGGAATAGTGATTTTTAAAGCTAAATTAAAACTGAAACCAAATTACTAGCTTAATCAGATAAGTGTTAAGTCATAACTCTAGAAAAGGTGATTGGTACTGAGCAACAGTAAGGGCATTTTGGAGTAACATACAGATAGTGATGGCCAATAGGAGAAATGTTGCAAACATTTCACAAAATCAAGACTTCGTATTTTTGGTAACCAAACAAGTAACAAATTTTGGTTCCCAGATTCAGCCTTAGAAGGTTTTTCTAAGTCTTCATTAGTGATCAAGATTGAACTAGTAGCCAGTAACTGTTTTAGTAACTGTGGGAGAAAGAATCTCCCCAATCAGAGGTGGTTTTGTCCACTATTTATTGCCTAGAGTGTTTGTTTTTGTGCTTTCATTTTTGAGTAGGGCATTCGGTGAACTTCATGAAGTGTAATACATGCTGCAAAAATACAAGTGAAAGATCATGGGTTTTATGGGTCTATTGTGGGAATATTTACTGTGGTTGTAGTGGAGATGTGGTTGATGTGGAGATGCAGTGGAGAAGGTTTGAACATCTTCCTCAGTTAAAATATAAATCCCTTTGTCATGTTTTTGGCCTACAGGGAGTTTTCTTCTGATTAGTTTAGTGCTTTGCAGACTGTGAATTGTTGGAAGAGTTCTGAGTAGATATGATTTTCCCATATAAGTTTAATGTATAATTAAACAAGTAATTTAATCATATTGTACATTGATTTCCCACACAGTTTCCAGGGCAGGATGGTCTGTAACATATTGTGTCTACAATGTATTAATGTTTTAAATTGTATTAAATGCTTCTTTCAAAAGAATCTATTCCCCTGAAAAAGTGCCCTGTTGGATAAAATTCTTCTTTTAATTATTCAAGTAGGTATCTTAAGTGTTCTCCTCAAAGTAAACATATTGATGTTCAAGGGCATGGCTGGGTAATAAAATTTTTTTAATGTATTTTGGATGGTTACTGTGCTCGTGAAAACAGATGTGTTGGTTTACAGGTTTTCTGTGGATTATAGCTGGTAGGGTGTTGATTTCAATTTTGTCTTTAGTGTCTAAAAAAAAAAAGGAAGATTAGGACATAATGGAATGATGTTTGCTGCTGTGATGAAAATCAATAAGAAAATCCTGATGTCTAGAACAGGTGATAAAGATATCATCTTTTTATTTAGATGCAACATAAACTTCATAGTATGATTCCTAAAAACACCCCACTTAATACCTGCATTTATCTCCGTTTAAAAGACTTTTTTTCAGATTAGAAATATGAACTGGGTTTAGAAACTGATGTGATGATCCCTATTTAAAAAAAATAGAAAGGCGTTAACCAACCGTCAAGTACAGAAGTTAAAGAAATATTCCAAGACTGCTCAGAAAAACATTTCTTATCACTTCTACTTGAGCATCTTTCTATGCAATGTAGAGCAGTGTGATTTTTTTCTTAGTTCATACTGACAAAAGCGATGCTTTGGCCCACTTTAAAATGTTACATCTTAGTAGGGCAGATTCATTGCAAATAGCGGAAAACCAGTACAAAAAATACCTGGTAAAATGAGACAAAGCACCTAATGTGAATTCAAGTAAAGTGCCCACACTGGTGCAGTATCCTCTTCTCAGGATGGGACTTTCCCTGCAATTATTTTTATGCTTTTATATGCATGTTAAATAGCGAGAGATCCCAATGGGTATATTTAAACATCAGGCAGAGACATTAATCAGTCAGGGATATTAACAGAGGGGACCTGATTATCAGAGCCTGGGTTCTTGAAACAAGACGACTACAGCAATTAATATTCTTATACGCTGTTTGAAGAATTTAACTTTAAATGAAGTTTGTCACCCACCCCCAGACATATGGATAAATCATGTACAGATTAAAAAAGAAAAAAAGTTCAGTCATAGCAGGGGGAAAAAAAATGTAGCAAATGAAAAACTGAATGCTGATAGAGAAAAATTAAGTTACTTTCTTTCTTACCCTCTCTAGATGAAGAATAGTCCTGGATAAGCAGTTTATGATAATTCCTACTTTTGATTTCTGTTTGCTTCTTTTTCAGCTACCTTAGCAGATTCGGAGAACAGGGTGGAACAATACGAGTCAGGGATATTGTGAACGCTCAGGATCACATAGAACTGTGTTGGCTTAGCAGCCTCATCAAGGGTACAAAGGACCTCAGACCTCCTCAGACACAGGGGTGTCTTACAGTCAGGGTTAAATGTGTTAACTCCTAAGCTACGGAGGAAATGTAAGTGATGGTGTTGCCTCAGTGATTGCTTTTCTGTTTGTTTGTTTGTTTGTTTGTTTGTTTGTTTTTCCTTCTGCCTTAAAAGTGCCTTTAGCAGAACTTTTCATTCTTGGTCAAGCAAAATGATTTTTTTTTTTTTTCTTTTTTTTTTTTTTCCCCAGCAACAAACCCTTCATCCCCCAAGTTTTACACTTAGCTCAATTTCTTTTGGTTGTTTTTGCTGTTCTATTGCTACCATCATTTTTTCCTCCAATTTGGCAGCCATACCAAAAAATCAATTTCTCACACAGCCTGACTCAAGAATATAACTCGGTGCTGTGCTTTAACCAAGCACGTGGCTCTCAATATGTCAGCCTTGGTGCATGCTCAGGAAAGATATCTCCTCTATGACTCCACCAGCCTATGCATCCTTTATTGCTAGTGCAACAAGGGTGACAACGTGTGTCAGGCCTGGTGGGAGCTGATCCTTGCGGCAGGCACGCAGTCAGCTATAGCCTGCTGTCAATTTTACCTGCTGGCAACTCCTCCCGGAGGCCTGAGTCTGCCAGAGTTCGCAAAAATGAGGACAAACAGTGCTGAGTTGTTTTGTTGTGTGTTTTTTTCTTTTTCTTTTTTTTTCATAAGGCAATTCAGGTGCTCAGAAAGCAGATTGAGCTGGGAGAGAAGCCAGATGACAAGTGATAAGGGGCCACCTATGAAAAGACCTTTTTTTTTTTCTTTTTTTCTGTCTTGCTATTTGCACATACAAGGGAATTTTACTCTTAAATGGAACCGGACAAGGAGAAAATACATTTTCTACTTATTTATACTTTGCATAAGTAGAATTTTGTGATCTCAGACTTCAGTTATTAAACTGGGTTTGCAAGCTATTAGAAAGACAATATTCACACACCCCCTCATCCTTGTAGGAATGGCACATGGGATTATCAACAAATGCAAAAATTTCCCTTCCCTTTTGCGACCATCCATTGACACCTGCCAGAAGTGGGATATCGGCTTTAATGAATCAGGATGTTACTTGAACCTAGCTAATTTTGGGTGCCTCTTGATGATAACAGGCAAGGAGGTTGTGTACAAAATGTTTGTGGTCATTAATAACTTCTTACGCCTTTGAGTGCTGTGTGTAGATGAAAAAAAAAAAAAAAGGATGATATTCTGTACTATTCTGTACAAAATATGCCTTAGCACCTTAGGCATTGCAAGGATCACCAGCCAATGTGCTGAGGAAGAGCATAGCAACTGTCACTAGGGAAAATGTCAAAACTCTGAGACATGCAATAAAAGAAAAAAAAAAAGGCAGGCAACTGGGGGAAGTTCCAGCTTCCCTTAGATCTCCGAGAAATTATTTAATTCCCACCTCTGATGGATAAAATACAGTTAAACTGCATTGAATCTAAAAACATAACAAAAGGGAAAAAATATCTCATACGTTTTAAAATGCATAATTTACAGCATTTTGCAAAGGGGGATACAAACTTTCAAAGAGAAAAAGTGAAAACAAGTATTTTGCTAGTAGAACGAAAACATATGCTGGTTGTCTTCAAAAATACATTTATTTTCTACATCCTAGGTGATCTTTTTGCACCTCAGTTCTCCAAAGACCAAGAACCCTTACTATCTCATTGATGACTACAAAACTTAAAGCATGTATTGTTTAAAACAGATATTGGAGAGTGAATGTGTCAAACAACTCACAGCATTTGATGTTCTTTCAGTCCTTGCTCAGGGGATAATGTGAAGAATCTCAGCTTTTACTTTTAAAACTGTTTTTAAACAAGTACCACATGTGCCATCCCAGCATCCTAATGGAGAAAGCAGCCTATATGCACACCACAGACACAAAAAATATGAAGACATGCATCAATTACTTTACTATACGGCCCGTTTTCTTCTGGAATTTTCTTTCTTTTGCCCATGATTCTTTTGCATTTGGCTGCACTGCAGTCTGTTTTCAAAGAGAGTGATGCCTTCACCTGATGTCTCACCTGTCCCTCACCAACTCATCCCTAATTCTATAGTTAGGACCACTTCTGAGAAATGGAAGGTAGGACCTCAAATTCTGTTAGAACAAAAAGGGAACTCAGTGATCATAAAGGTCTTTTCCAACCTGAATGACTCTATGATTCATAGAATCATAGAATCATAGAACGGTTAGAGTTGGAAGGGACCTTAAAGATCATTGAGTTCCAACCCCCCTGCCATGGGCAGGGACACCTCCCACCAGACCAGGTTGCTCAAAGCCCCATCCAGCCTGGCTTTGAACGCTTCCAGGGATGAGGCAGCCACAGATTCTCTGGGCAAACTGTTCTGGTGCCACACCACCACGATTCTTCATCCTTTAAACAATATTCTACCTGTAATTGAAAAACGGTTCTTCAAAACCATGGCGATTATTCAATTGTTTCCCTTTGGGTGAGGACATGCAGCTCTGTTGTCAGTGGAATGCAATGATCAATATGAAATCTTGATTTGTATGCTCATGGGTATTTTTTCTTACTGAGCTGGAAAGATCTCAATTCCTGAAGTACCTTAGCAAAACCATTTCACTCGTCATGTAACAGCCTTGCATTATTATTTTCTAAGAAATAATACATAACAAGTTAAGGCCAGGAGCTTTTTCTTTAGGCATTAGGGTACGCAAAGTAGACGTTTTGACATCTACTAGTAGAAGCGTCCATCACTCCATCACTAACAGGTAGAAAAACTTGAAGCACTTCTCATTTCTCAAGTCTGAGAACATTTTTCCCTAATCCTGCTGGAGAAAAATGTGGACATATTGGAAATGTACTATGCATTTTCTTCTTCATTCAGTCCTTATCTTATAATTGTTTGCTTCCCTCTTGAATTCTTATCTACAGAACTTTGACACTGTGTTATTTAGATATGTTAAAAAATTTGAAGTAAAATAGTAAGGACAGAGAGGATAAGTAGATCTCATTGAGAAATTTTCAACTCTTTCTTTGATTTTGGATACAATGTTGTTCTGCTGAAACAAATTATCTGGAAAAATAGTTTTATCGTTAAAAAACAAAAAGAGCAGCAAAAAACCTGCAACAGTAATAAAAAAAAAGGAATTTCTGCAAAACCTCATATGGGCAGTATAATACTATAAGTAAAAAAAGATTTATTTCTTTTTAATTTCAAATTAGTCAAAAAGAATCAGGAAAGAGTCAGTGTCAAAAAGACGTTTCTCAAGAGAGTATCTCCTAATACAGCAAATGACAGAGTCAAAATAATGCCCAACATATTTCTTTATTTTTAATATGCTGCTTCTCTAATAAAAAGTTATTATTTCTCCTAATATATTTTTTTAACCTTTGTGTTCTCCAGACTCACAGGAGATGCAGTAAGTAATAGTTCAGCTCACTAAGGCTTATCTTCTGTGTATATGTATGTTCACTAATATTTTGTAACTCATGAGGTTTTGTCCAATTCAGGACAGAGAAAGCCTGTAAAATACATACTAAAAAAAAACGAATAGGAAAATTATAGTTCTCACCAATCTCTATATGTTTAAAATAAACATCCAGATTAGAGTAGCAAGGATATTAGTAAGCAAGCAATCTTACCATGTTTGACCTGTTCAAAATTTGGCAAGTTAGAGTGAATTTTCTCTCTTCTTCTTACTGTTCTAATGCATGGATGGTCCTGGAAAGTCACAAGAGAGAAAGCATGGAAGAAATCATGCAGGATATGGTCCATCTGGGTAATTCAGTGCAACTGAAAATCATTGAGAAAAAATCTGTGACTGCATCTAACTAGAAACTCAATAATTTTACGGCCTTACACCACAAACAAAACCTGTAAGGATGGTAATCAAGCATCATCTTTCAAGCTATAAACTAATTGCCCAGCAGATCAGGAAGTCATGTGTTGCTCCTTGGTTACATAAATCGTTAGATGCTTCCAGAGTTTTCACCTCCTTTTTTGTGGAAAATAGGGAAAACCAAGAAGTGGGTGAACCTCCATTATTGAATGGAACAATGAAGCAATCCAGCATTGTAAGTGATCAAATATATGTTGCATTAGTCTAGATCTCATTTTCCTTGGAAAGTCCATTATTTAACACATAGCATCTTTCCACTGTATCATGCTCCTAAGTAAACGACAATGACGCCTGAAAGAAATTAAAAGACATAAGAATCACCAAGGAATAATATTTCAGAGTTGTTGGCTGGCAGAAATTTAGCTATACAAGTGGCTTTTTTTTCCATTCATTGTGATTAAAATCAGAGATGATGATCTGCCCTAAGCTTTTCAGGACGAAGCTATTATGACAGTCAACAGGGAAAAGAGAAGGACATGTCAGGACGGATCCCTGTCTCTATACAGAAACATATATTAGGGGCTGTATCCTATTTTTCTTTCTTAAAAGGCACAGAAAGAACAAAAGAAAGGAGAAAGCATCTTGCCTTAACGCTAGGATGCGTCTATTTCATTGTTTGCCTACAGGGCTGCCCTGAATCCTTGATCCCATTCCATCACAATACAAGCAGCAAACATTTTTTCTTCAAAGAACAAAGTGTGGCCACTTATGGGAGGGAAGAAAAAAGGAAAGGATATGCCTCTCCTAGCTTGGAAAGTCTTTGCTAGTAAAAACCACCATCTGGGGGAGATTTGCAAGGACACATTTAAGTAGTGGTTATCAGGAGCTGGGAGGGTCTGTGAGAGAAAGGTCAAGTCTATACATATCCTAAGCATTTGCTACTTGCTGTTGCCAGGCAAAGGTTAGCAGGCTAAATGAACCTTATGTCTAACCCCATGTGGTATTTTTTGTGTTCTTATCTGAACTCCTGTCATGCTGAGCAGAGCAGCTCACACCTGACATTCTTTCCCTTTATGGCCTTTTAAGCTACTAAGCCTGATTGGTATAGCATCCTTAGGGAGCGGGAAGACGCAGGGCAGGGGGGAGAAGGAGGCAGGCATTTTGAAATCAAGAATAGGATATCTCCCCCTTATAGGCTTTCAGTCATCTACATGGCTGTTTCTCCCCATCCTTCCCCTCAGTGACTAAAATTCAAGGAGACAATCTGACCCTCAGTCTTCAGGATCAGCGATTTTGGTGGCTGCCCATGAAAAAAACCACCTCCCTGTCTTTGTTAATGAAACATTTAAATCTATGATTTTAATCACATGTTAGGACACTCAAAGTTAAGGTTGCCACAGCAACACTACAAAAAGGCTCTTTATGCCTAGCAGTTAGTGAAGAGCACAGTTTAATTAAAAATTGTCTCAATTATCTGAGAGTTTGCATCCCCCCCCAATTCTATTCTCTCCCCTGTCCTCTCCGAATTAACATTCACATGGGGGGAAGGATAAGAGCTACATTGGCAGAGCTGCTGCACACAGTGTCTGAGTTTGGGTCATGGTGATGGAGGCCGGTATGATACACACAAAGTTTTCTTTCTACCTGGGCAGGTCCCTAAAACCATCATGACTTGAAAGAAACAAAAGATTCGCTAAAGTCTAGGTGGAAAAATTAAAATCCAGATCCTATCCTGCTCTCCGCTTCTATGAAGGTTTTGTTTGTTTTTTTTGGGGGGGTGGGGTGGGTGGGGGAGGGTGGTGTTTTTTTTTCCCCCCAGAATTCATCTTCTAACAGAAAAAGTGAATTTTCGGGGACACAAAGTGTGGGGAGATTCTGTGGGACCTTGTAGAAAGGGGGAACATCTCCTGGGGAATAAGCGCTGTCCAGTGGTTGAGTAATCTTTAGTGATAAGTAGGTTCACTGGCCACCAGTGAATTGAGTCAAATGCTTTGTCTCCAAAGAAAAATAAATAGGGCTGATACTGATGCTTACAAACTGTAAAAGGTTACTACGGTGCTCAAGTTTTGTAGGTAAAGAGCTTTGGGATCCTCGATGAGAAATTGATGAAGAAATGTCTTGTTAATATTGCAATGAGATTTTGATCGCAGGCATCATTTCATGTCTTTCCTCATCTCCACAACATCTCTTGGCTCAGACGATACCTACAGTGCCTTCCTGTCCCCTGGTGAGCTGCTGATGTCCCACACCAGCAGCAGTAGGATAATATCTGACGCTTTATCAGGCAGTATAGCAATAGGACAAGGGGTAAGGGTTTTAAACTGAAAGAGGCAAAATTTAGATTAGACATTAAAATCCCTTGCTTTGAGGGCAGTGAGACACTGGAACATGTTGCCCAGAGAAGCTGTGGATGGTGTTCAAGTTCCTGGATGTGTTCAAGGCCAGGTTGGAGGAGGTTTAAGCAACCTGGTCTAGTGGGAGATGTCCCCACCTATGTCAGGGGGGTTGGAAGTCAATGATCTTTAAGGTGCCTTCCAACTCTAACTGTTCTATGATTCTGTGACTTAGTCCTGATGTTGTTAGAGCAGCAAGACATGGTGAGAGCTGGGCCATTCCACAGACCTTCAGTATTCATCTTCCCCCTTCCTCCATTTTCCTGTCTGAGGTCAGAACCTCCTGCTCCGCAGGCAGTAGCAACGGTGGCAGAGTGGCCCTTTAAAAGACCGCAAGAGAAGCAGATTTGACGTGGACTCACGGGGAAGGAGCCAACAGAAATGAGACGAGGCAGCCAAAGGTCACTTTGGCCTGCCAGCTGTAAAAACAATCCAAGTGACATGGCAATAAAATCCGGGCTTGGGAGCAACCTCCTCTGGCTCCTGATGGTGTATTCACTCTGCCCCCTCCTCACTCCCGCTTGCTGCCTGCATGGAAGACGTAAGGCAGCCAGCAGGAGGGATGAGGCAGGGAGCAAGGGTTGCACAGAGGGAGAGGATGCTCTGTCTGGCAAAGGCCAACGATGACGGGGGTGGGGTGGGATGGGGTGGGGGGAGCAGCCACCGCAGGCCGTTGAGATGGAGCTTTTTAAGTACATTTCAGCATAGCACGTTTGCTCCTAAGAAATCTAATATCCTTTGGGTCAGTGGAGGCCAACTGTTAGATATAAAGAATTCATAGCACTTGCAATCCCCAGATGAACCATTTTCAATTCTTCATGTTTCTGAAAAACCGTTGTGTCGATCTATCAGCAGTAGCTGTGCTGCATAACGAGGGCCGTCTCCTGCCTTAATGCCAAAGTGTAAATATTGCATTGCAGCAAGCAGCAGTAGATAATGCATAATAATGAGCTGGGTTTGTTATGTGATGCGCTATCCAGAGTCCTTGAAAACAATGCATCAGCTTAAAAAACAACAAAAAAACCCCAACAACAACAACAACAAAACAAA
>VXBW01001018.1:1156792-1204686 GCA_013400375.1 Thinocorus orbignyianus
AAGAAAGAGAAAGTGAAACATTTTCTCCAGAAAAAGAAAATAGCATTTGTGCTGGGCATAGAAGTGAAATAATTGTTTACAATTCTAAAAAATAGATGACATGGTCAGAAACATGAAGACAAGGATAAAAGACCAATTCTGATCTGATGAGCCATTGGAGTCATCCGTAAAAATTCACTTAGACACCAGAAGAGCTCTAAGCAGAGTTGAATTTTCATGCTGGAAAGATGGATGTTTTTATATAGTCTCCTCGTTCTTATTTAATGGGACAGGAATTCTAGTCTCAGCACATGATTAAACATGATGAAAAGAAATATTGTTTGAGCCAATACTAATCAAGTGCTAGTTTCATGATTTTCATAGTTAATTTTTCTAGTTCTCATCAGCAATGCATTTCTCCTCTCTCAAAAAGCAAGGTATAGCAGTTTAATGGCTGTCAATCATCTCGCATTGTAAGCTACAAGCACTTTAGGAATTACTGAACCAGTGCTTGGCAGAGGCTAACAAAATCACATCAATGCAGTGTGAAGAATCTGATTCATGTATCTTCATCCAAGAATTTTAACAACATGGGCCAAAATGAAGGGCGGTTTTTTCTCTGTGTAATGCATATTATATTAAAGTGTTTGTGGCAGAATACACGCCAACGGCTAATGTTCAAGTTTCTGGCTGCTGAAGAGATGTGATGTTTGCAGGTACTTACATGAATCTCACCTGGTTCCCCAGTGCTCTCGTGGAAGTCCCTTGCCTGTACAGCTCTTAGCAACTCAGATGGGACTGAGTACTGACAAGCTGCTGAATATCATCAGTTTTCACCGTAAGCAGTGGGAACTGATGGAGCCCTGCATCTTTCAGGATTCAATTCTGAAGGTGCCAGTAGTTTCATAATTCAATCCACTAAGAAACAGGCTGAAAAACCATTTCATACAGATCAACACACAGACTAGGCAGCAATATCTCTTACTCATAGCAAGGCAAAGGACCTAGATGCCAAAGGCTCTGCAATATATATTTTTTCACAGGCTGTCATAATGCCGTTTCCAGGTGTTTATTCCCTTCTGAGGTCTCCAGAAGAATAAAAATTTCGTAGGTAGGCCAATCCTCAAAGATTTTCTTAATTAACTCTGCACTGAAGAAAAACACCTGTATTAACCCAGTTCAATTCCATGAAAACCCAGAAATTCCAATAGTATCTATGTCTTTGAAACACTTGTACTTTGTCTGGGATTTTTCTCATAGCCTTTCTCTTTTCTCCTAGCCTTTGCTAATTGTCTAGGTTTACTCGACAGTACATAGAGATTAGTATATCAAAGGCAAAACCCCATCTATTTCTGTTGACTGTAGAGAGGGCCCAGAAATCTACTTCTGGCCAATAATAAATCAGGTAAACAGACTGCAAAATACTTCTGCATATAATTTTAAACTTTCAACTTTCGTTATATCTTTTTCCCAGCACATCCTAAATAAGAGTACAATGGAGTAAGACCACCTAGGGGGTTACTTAGCATTAATAATGAAGATGGGCCCCAGGAGTAGATCATCCCCCATAGGAATTCAGTACAGAAAAAGAAGTTTGTTTCAGAAAACAACACAGTTTGAGCCATCACTTCAGAAATGTAATAACAAATATGTAACATTAAGTGCAAGATGCTTTAAATGAATAAAAGTAGGGAACAAAGAGATGGTGTGCTATTGGGAAGCCTGACAATAGAATATAGGGACATCCTGGGCATACGGATTAATCTTTATCTAAACAAAGCATTAAAAAACAGAAGCCGTTGAAAAGAAAACAACATACCCAACAAGCACACAAAAGAAAGACGCAAATAATCGAACATCATATTTTCTGTTTCCTATTTCTCATTCTGAAAGGAATTTCTTCTAAACACATCTGGTGGGAATAAAAAGGCTCCTTGAGCTCAGTTGCTATCACTAATCATCTTACTTTATAAGAACTCCAAAAACTTATCAAGCTCCATCTTAGAAATCATTATGTTGATGGCTTATAGTACTTATAATGTAAGGGTAGATAACATATCAAAAAAAAAGGAAAATAAGTCATGATCGATGCAATTTATAGCTTCTAATATGGACATTAAATATTACATCCCTCCATTTCCACTTCAAGTTGATGTATTTTGTATATTGCATCGGAAACCAATTGCTTATTACAATTCTCCTATTGCTATTTGTTAGTATGACCTACTACTAGAGACTTCTAGCTAGAAAATTAATTTTTAATCCACTCAGGGATTAGGCTATTGGAATGTATCACTTGAGTGTTGGTATTTTTGAAAGAGTTTGTACAATCTGAGGAAGGATGTGTAAACAGAACTTAGAAAAGTGGAAAATGAAAATACAGAGGTATAAAAACTTAAAACACAGAGAAAAGAATAGGGAAGCTATGGAACAATTACTCTTCTAGTAAGAAGGATTATCATGGTCAAATCTTGGACCTGGTCCTCAATGATGGATCAAGTCAGCGCAGGCATAGAAAAATGCATGGCAGAGTATGGTTCTCTAGCATATAGGACCTCAAATTGGGATGTGGTGGTCACAAACCTCTGCTGTCACTCAACACATCTTTCTCCACTTTTGTTCTGTGATAGTGAAATGGAAATTTTCTGTGTTGGACATATGTTGAGAAAAAGTTGACTAAATCTTTTTAATGTCTTCAGCTGTAAGAGTGAATAACCACTCTTACATTGTGATATAATTTTATATAATAAAATAATACCTTTTACTCAACAGGGGTAAAATTAGTCCATCACCTGTGTTGTATCCCTTTTTACTTTTTATTTTGTGAGAACAAGTGCATATAGGCTATATCCTTTCCAGTGCATTCCTTTGAGATAAAATGGAATAAAGTTCACACTCCATCCTGCATCCTAACTCAGTGATTAACCAGCTTTGAGAATTTACTTACAGTACCAGAATTTAGCCACCATCTTTATCTTGTTAAGCAGGACATATTTTCGAAACAGAACCTATTCTGGTCCTGGACAATTTTCAAAGACCTTCATGTAATTAAAATCATCAACAACTTTCAGATATAATGTGGATATGGAAAAGTCCAGCTCTATTAAAGGGAAGCAAACATTTTATTATCCACTGATCTTTCATATGGATTGTGTGAAGTACCACATCAACTCCCTGGAGTTTAAATTTGTCACTTCTGGAGTGAGAAAAAAAAAAAAAACCACAAAATTTTTTAGTTATTGTGACTGAAATAAAGGGAGATATGTCACAGATGCAGATTTTTAAGCTATCCATGAGTAGTCTTAAGCATTTTAAAATTGCCATTTTTGTATCTTAATATTATTTTAATTTTAGTGTCAAAAAAATTCAGTCATCTGTGATTTCAAGTGGTCAAAACTTGTTAGTAAATTGGTAGTATTTTCAACTCATCTGAAAACTTATTAAGGCATTCAGTTCTGTATTTGGTACTCTGGATTCTGTCTAGTGACTGTTTTTGTGAGTGGAAGGCTTACATAAAGTCATACATGCCTTTGAAGGAAAGACAGGCCTTGGAAGTGTTAAACATCCATAGAAGTTAATGAGTTCTGGTTAAATCAGCGGCGAATGTTCATCTGGGAAACTACACATCATTTGGATGACTTAAGATCAGCTTCCGTATTAAAACATAAGACAGCTTACTGCTAGATTCTAAAAAATACTGAAGTTTTATGCAAAAAACATAGGTTTAGAAGCCAAGAAATCTTCAGTTTTATTGTCATTTCAGCTAATGACTCCCAGGGTGGCCGCAGGAGTTTAATACATCTCTCTGTCTTTGTTTGTGTATCTGATATTTATTGTAATACATTACTAGCATGAGAAATAATTAAAATGCAGGGTACATTTGCTTTCTGTTGTAAATTTCTCAGAAAGAATGAATGAATCTGTTTTGTCAAAGGCAAGATTTGAAAAACAAATAAAAACAATGGTAAAATGTTTCATATAAAGAATATTTTAGCTTAGATTTTGCACTTATCAAAAAAAAAGTCCATTACATTTCTTTTGAAGAAAATAAAAATAAATAATAAAAACCGGAAAATTAATCAGAACTAACCCTTTTCTGAGATTATCTTTTCAAATTGAAACAAGAATTTTTCACTTAATTGGTGTTAGTGATTGGATCCCAGGACCACTTCTAGCAGGTACCCATTTTTGAAGTTCCTGAAATTATTTTGTGGCTGTCACATTGATTTTACTTGTCATAATTGCTCTGTATGGAAAGAATTAAAGAGATATTACTATGCAAATCATCTATTAAAAAGGTATATTTAGTTAGTCATAAAACATAGGCTAAACAGCTTTTATTACTTAAAGTTTTAGGTGGCAATGCTGTTTATTATTTAACATCTGCAGACACAAAAGTTAAAGCTGACAGTGTGACAGGCATAATATTAAATGTATTTATAAAACAAATGGAGAAACTATTGTCCTCAAAATACCTTCTGTCAGAAAATACCCAGGTGTATAACTGATATAACCAGTAATACTGGGTTTGAATTTATATTTGTAGAAAAACTGAGTACAGCTCTGTCTCAAACTGCTTTTGTTGTCAATAGACCCTGGAAACATCATGTGTCTTCCAGCCACTCCAAAAGGAAGGCTAATAGAGAAAGAAAAAGATGTTCCTTTGCTGTCAGAGCGCATCACACTTCTTTTCCATCCTGTAAAGTGGAACCTGTGGCTTAAGGAGCTCTGATTGTCATATTGGGCAATTGGGCAATTGCCAGTGGTTTCACAAGGCATTTATATGAATGTCTCCAATGAGCTGTGAGATAGCATGAGTTCATCTGCGGGCTGCTAGACCAATTCCAGGCATCAGTCGAGGTCAGAGGCCTATAAAATATTTAAATTGCCTTTTTCATCTCTAGAATATCAAGGAAAGTAACTGCACACTCTAGAGAATGAGAACTACTCTGTATCTACTGTTTTCATCTGATGAGTCTCTGTGTATCTTTTACACTTAGTTGGAATCATTGCTTACACAGCAAGATTTCCTTTCCCACCTTCTAACATAGAATACTTTATTAACAGAATTTGAGGATTTACCAGGGTGTCAGGTTCTCAGTCTTTCAGATCCAGACTTTAATGTAGATCGTGTTTTATGATATCATATTTTACATGAGAAAGATTCCCAAGGTGGATATTAAAACATATAATGATGCATGGGAAAAGTAAAGCAAGCTGCATGCTGATGTTCTGAGTCTCTGATCACAAAATTCTAGTACTTCTCAGAAATGGATCTAGAGAAAGGCAGACTGGTCAACACAGCAGCACTTAGCAATTTCAGCCAGCCCTGGATACAATGTGAGGGGAGTAGGGATATCGCTCAACAATTTAGAATTCATGTATTCTAATAGAACAACATGGTCGTTCAACATGGCAAGGAAAAGCTGATTTTTATGGCCAAAGCAACACTCCACATAAAATTCTGACATATCGATTTAACATTGTTATTTGCTTCTGCTCTGGATTTTGGGACTGATGCTGTTTATGCATTTTCAAAAACATCTTGAATTAATATTCAGTGTTTACTAAGCCCGTTGGATTTCCTGATGTAATTTGCATTAGCTCATAGCAGCAGGGGCCTCCAGAGAGCCACTACCAAAGAATTAAATAGTAAAACAAATGCTTTGATCTGCTAAAAAATAGGATCTCCTTCACCTTTGCTATATGATCGTCTGTGGAGAGAAGCAAAAACAAATGCCACATCCATTCTTTATTCCATTACTAAATAAAACAACGTAGCTCCTGTTAAAAGAATAGTTTAATGGCAGTATATTTGAATACCAGTGACTACTGAGTATCTGACAATTTTCTGTGATAAAATCTTCATCCTCACCGTGCTTGTTACTAGGGGCTTCTGAAGGTTTTCGGTGAAGCCAAATATCCATCAAAGGATGGGTTTGTAGCATTAAAAGGTGCTTTGGGAGATCTGAGATTCAAGACCATCCCTGAAAGAAACCTTTTTTGGTAACCTTTTCTATAACTTCAGAGAAGTCTGCTTGTGCCTGCTTTTTGTCTAGTAAATGTCCGGTTTGTTTACAGGCAGGATTGCTGCAGGAAAAATCGGGAGCTGTTATATAAACTCATATGTGTATAGCAGAAGTTAGAATGGGTCAGTTTTGTTTTTTAGGGACTTCTTCTTTTGCAAATAAATTGTGAACCTTGACCTATCAGCCATCACCCTAAAACATCAACAGAAACAATATAATAAATATTTATGTTTAATGCTTCAGGTTGCCCTTGTGTTGCTCTCCATCTGAGTAGGATCGGCATTACAAACCTTACATGGTCAGAGAGAGATTCCAGAAACCATCAAAACATAAAGCTACACACTAAGGTTCCAGACCAAACAGTTTGTGTGTGGTAGACCAGTGTGAGTTTTCAACTTCAATCCTGAATACCTGTAGATCAATGAAGTCAAACGTCTTCAGTTCACCTCCTGCACTGAAGTTACTGAACATCATCATCAGATACAGAAAACGTGTTAGCTGTGTTGTTGATAAGACCACAGTTTCTCTCATCGGAAAGCCAGAATAACCTCACACACTGCACTGACTTTTGAATCTTTGAATTACATCCCAGACTATGGCATGAAGTTCAACCAAGCCAAGCGCAGAGTTCTACACCTGGGACGTGGCAACCCCAGGCACAAATACAGGTTGGGCACAGAATGGCTGGAGAGCAGCCCTGAGGAGAAGGACTTGGGAGTGCTCATGGATGAGAAGCTCAACATGAGCCAGCAGTGCGTGCTGACAGCCCAGAAAACCAACCGTACACAAAGAAGTGTGAGCAGCAGGTCACGGGAGGTGATTCTCTCCCTCTACTCTGCGCTTGTGAGACCCCACCTGGAGTACTGTGTCCAGTTCTGGAGTCCTCAACCTAGAAAGGACATGGAAACCTTGGAACAGGTCCAGCGCAGGGCCACCAAGATGATTAGAGGGATGGAACACCTCTCCTATGAGGACAGGTTGAGAGAGCTGGGACTGTTCAGTCTGGAGAAGGCTCCGGGGAGACCTGATAGCAGCCTTCCAGTATCTGAAGGGAGCTTCAGGAGAGCTGGGGAGGGACTCTTTGTCAGGAAGTCTAGTGACAGGATGAGGGGTAATGGTTTTAAATTGGAAGAGGGGAGATTTAGATTAGATATTAGGAAGAAGTTCTTTACTGTGAGGGTGGTGAGGCACTGGAACAGGTTGCCCAGGGAAGTTGTTGATGCCCCATCCCTGGAAGTGTTTAAGGCCAGGCTGGATGGGGCTTTGAGCAACCTGCTCTAGGGAGAGGTGTCCCTGCCCATGGCAGGGGGGTTGGAACTTGATGATCTTTAAGGTCCCTTCCAACTCTAACCATTCTATGATTCTATGATTCTATGACTAGGTCTTGGACAAAAGTCTTCCCCAAGGAAATTTTGCAAAATACCTATAATAGCTTGCATCCCTTAATACAAAGTTTGGGAAAGCATTTCATGGGCTCTGAACACCTTTCTTAGCTAAGTGAAACTTTGAACACTTTTCACTGGACATGCTGATATTGGACCGTATTGCAAAGTAACTTCTTACTTTTCTTTAATGAAAACAGGTTCATTTTGGGGTAAGCAGCTTCTACATTCATGACAGGATAGTTCAACAGTGATTTGTAAGTTAGGTGAACAATGAAAGACATTGTCAAATCTATTTAAAGATAGTGAGAAGTTTATCAAATAAATGATTCAATCAACTTTACAGTACCTATCCGTGTAGGTATTTCTACCACCAGAGGTATCTGGCAGAATCTAGGGTATCCGTATTTTTTATTGTTAAATTATTAATGCTAGTTTCATACCCGAGGCCCTATGGAATACTACATAGCACCTTTTATCTAAGGATCTCATCACGATTCACAAAGATTAAGCATCATAATATCCCTATGAAGAAAGTAGGCTGTACAGTATAGTTGCACTGTACTTAGCTGAGTACAACTACTGTAAATATAAACTTAGTAATGAAATGAATATGAATTTTACTCCCTGGACTTAAATCTCAGTTAAAATTCTCAGTTCTTGTAATTTGTGGAGGAACATCTAGGCAAAAAAGGGTGAGAGAGAAATAAAGTCTCAAACTCACTGAGTCCAAATCATTTTTGATTGACTGCTCCACCACCAACCATCTATTCTGTGGGAACCGAGGAGTTTACTAACAGTTTCATTTCCCAGTACTGAACCAAGTTGAAGGTCTTCTTCAGAAATATCTTTGTGGCAGGTGTTTAAACATATGGTCAGTGCCTTTGATCTAAGTTTCTAGATAGATGGGAAACCTGTGCTATGGTTTAGTACGTGTTGCAGTTTTCAATGACCAGGTCCATGGTCTCAGAAACTTACAGTGCCATTTATATGACTTTTATGATTCCTCTTCAATCTCTAACAAAAATGAGAGTTAATGTATCCCAGAGTGGAGCCGAAAACACAAGTTGTACTTTACAGTAATGAACCTGGCCTTCCCACTGGTTAGAGAAAGAGGAAACTGTTCATCTTCTGAAGGGCTCGGCAGACTTGTGGCAATGTCTGGGAGCAGCTCCTGTCACCTCCGTAAAGCATCCCTCCTGGTGACTGCAGTGAGACTTTCTGGTTTGAAAATAAGCAGAGGCCCATTTTACTAAAGGCTTAGACTAAGGCAGGAATCTTAAATTATTTGTCTGAGCTAATAGGAGTCTAGCAGAAACATTCCCAGCAGAATGTTTCAACTATCAGGTTTGTTTTGCTGTTTTCCCTTATTTTTTGTTTGAGAAATACAAATGAAAGTGCCACCAGCCTGCCAACACTGCCTGCTCAGACCTAGGGAAGCAGAACATCCGTTTTATACACATATATTCCAGGCTCACTAGCATCTTGCCCTCAGCTTTTTCTCTTGTATGACAAGCATGATCAAATATACAGAAACCAAGCAAAACAATACCCACAAAATCTTGCCACACAGCCTATGGAAAGAACTTGTCTGAACACAACGGGAAAGCAGTGCATGCAGCATGCTGCTCTTGAACACTGAGGTTTCATTTCTGATCTGGACAGTCAAGTTGGGAATTGTGTCTGTGATAATAATGGCATCAGGCAGAGTGAAGCTATTTTTAAAAGAACTGCCTGCAGGCCAAAGGGTAGCCCCCAAGGGGAAAAATAATCAGCTCTGCCTTCTTTACATTTAAGCCTACAGCACTGTCAGGGCTGACAGTATCGGCCAGTATTCATTTAGCATAAGCAAAGGGAAGTGAAAAATAAATACAGGAGAAAGATAAGTATGCATTGGATGAACAAACATCCCTGATTCTAGAGTTAACCTTTGCATGGTTGAACCAAAGCCCCTCATAAAAAAGATGGATGCAAAAACTCATCTCCCTTGCACACCTACCACATTAGAAAAAATCATTTCCATAGACCAATGTTTCTATGAAGATTTCAGTTACAACAACATTGAATTGGATGCAAGGAAGAGCATGCTGCTTAATTTTAAACTGAAAACACAGTTTTGCAAAAATAGTTTTCTTATTAGAAAGTCACCGAAAGAAGTGAAAAGTTAAAAAAAACCGTAGAAGTCATCTGATATAACTTTTAACTGCCATGTCTGAGCTAACCAGTGAGAAGTTAAAAGAGAGAAATATGCAAATAGGCATCCATAGGTTCAAAGGACTGAAGGATAATGTAGGTTGGAAGGGACCTAAGAAAGCCCTTTTGTGCAAAATCTTTCTCAGACCATTCCTAGGATGCTTGTAGTTATACCCTGAAGTGATGTCTAAAGGGGTGAGGTACATTGCATCATGTAGCTACTGATTCCCAGAGAGCCAGAGAAACTGGATCTAATAGGGACGCCTGCATCATGGATATCTAAATGAGGCAAAATTAATCTCACCTCCAATGCATGATGTTTCTGCAGATGCACAGATCAGAGAAGAAAGAAGTAGGAATTCTGCAGAAATAATTCAACTTGTCCAAAAGTAAAGGAACACAATAGAGAGTTACAGGACATTATAAGTGAAAAAAAGAAGTTGCTTCACATTAAATCTTCTGTGATCACAATTTGGTAAGTGCAAAGGGACACAGGGAGTTTCCCCAGTTTTGAAATGCAGCACTCCAGACTTTCTGTACAAGCAAAGCAAGTCCAACAACCACTGATATGAGTTCTAGCAAATACTTGCCCTTTGGACTCTAATTCTTCAAAGTTTTATTTAAAACACTTACAAAGGTCAATCTGGCTGGATTAAAGCTGTGATTTTTAAAAGCTAGTTGGGAATCCTGAACCCATTCCCAATGGCAGTCTAATGTGACAGTAAGATGACTTATATTCATAAGTGGTCCATTAAGATGTCATACCTAATATAAAACTCTACTCCTTGTACCACTAAGTTGCTTTATTGTCACAGTTTGGCATTTTACATTGGCTAACCACTGCAAAGAGAGAACAGTGTGTTTTGAATAGACTACTTGAGACATAAAGAACTAACCTATATTTGCTTCCAAACTCTTTTCAACAAGTACAAAATAATATTGACTGCAGACCCATAATTGCTTTCATCTGAAATTACTAGTCAAACAGTGTTGATTTAAGAAACTGATGGTATTCTAGAGGAATTGCGTTAGAAAGGGACATAGAGATAGACTTTTGATGTTAAATACTGAAACTTGTTTCTTCTATTGCCTTTTAAATGGCTGCATGCAGTGGCTCAGGTCATTGAAGAAATTTTGTCATTCAAATGGTTAAAGGAAAATGAGCAAACATAGTCTCAAAAAGTTGGGAAGTTTGCAAGCCAAAAGCGATTTCCCAAACACTAACTGCAAGGAGAAGAAAAAGTGGATCATTTCTTAGCCAATTAATATCTACTTAGAAGCTTATGCCCTGGTGTACACATGTAACTCTATTTAACGTTAATGAAAGTTATGTGCATGCTATGGAGAAGGCTAGACTTCTTAAAAGGAGTTGTTCAAATTGCTTCCTACAGATACAGGTTAAAGATTAATCATTGAAATTCATTTCCTCTGCAATACACACACACACACACACACACACAAGTAGATATTAACAATACACAGTACTTAACTGCAATAGAGGAATATACAAGCATTATTCCTACTGTATTTTTGTCAATTTTTCAAGCTGTCAATGCCATTTTCATTTTCCAAGTAAAAGGAAAAAGTGATGGATTACTGCGATGAAGTGTTGTGGTTACCTGCACAAGACTAAAGGCAGCTCGGAATTTGGAAATTCATTTGTCATTACATGTGATTTTGATTCTTTCACTGGCTAAGTAAACAGAAAAAAAAATGGAACAGAGGGTCTAAACACTTCAGTGATTCATAAACAATAGCAGATTAGTTCTATCTTGCTGGATTTGAGTAGCTCTACTAGGCAGATGTGGAGTTAAATAAACTGCTATAGTGTTTAAAATTGGATGTCAATGGCCTATTTACCACAACAGACACAAATATAGAACCATCAAAGCATTCTTCACTAAGTTTTATTTTCTGTACTCAAACGTAACCACTAACTGAGTGACAGGAATAGAGGATGTTCTGTTGGTCTTTGTCTCATATGATCATTTAAATTTGGACTTCATGTTTGAAATGCCACCTAACCAAATCAGTGACTAATCAAGGCAGAAGCCTTGTATTTCCACTTTCAGTAGGCATGAATGACCAAAGAGAAAGGAAAGGAGTTAAAACCATGAATTATTAATCATATTATAATGCCAACACCTTCTTTTCATCAGATAATTGTACTTTGGAAGGGCTGTGTTGAGGATAAGAAAAGTCTAGACAAGTAGTTCAGACAGGGACACATACAGCCTTCACTTAGGATTTGATTTAGTTGCCTAAACCCAGGCATTTTGTGTCGTTTGAAATGCCCTGGGGTACCCAGAACATCTGTGCAGGCCTGGAAGGTGTAATTCAAGACCCATGGGAGGGCCAAACATTTGTGGAAGTACAGATGGATGTCAGATCCTAGGATATCTGAAAAGGCATCAGATATCTATGTTGCTGTAGCCAAGCAGAACCTCAGACATCCACACTTTGGACTATTTATTATCTATATATGGGCACCTACATGGTAGCTGTAAGTCTAAGATCTTTTACAGTAAGTGGAGATCTATGGTCTGACTTCTTTACTCATGCATGGGTGCTTAGTGAAGTTTGAAATGCCCTAGATTATCCTGGTCTATCATCTCCAGCTGTTGGTCCAGAAGGACATGGATCTTCCATATGTTCTATGTTGTAGCTGTCAAGATCAAGCTAATATTTTGGACTCCTTAGTTCATATGAAATGGCATTAGGAGTTTGGGATATTTCAGAGAGTGGAATTTCTAGTCAATACACCTAAGTACAGTTTTGAAAACTAGTAATCTCAGTCAACGTAATTTTGCCATTTATGTGCCACCTAACAAAAAGCCAAACCTAAACAAAACAAAACCACCCCCCAAAAACCCTTAATTGAGTGCATTGATTAGAAGTCCGTTGGCTAGAATATCCCTTAAACACCCTACAGAACATGTAGACACCTCAATGTACACACCTACGTGTGTCTTTCTTAGCTTAGTTTGTCCTTACACTCAAATTAAATTAATCAAATCCAGCACTGAAAACTGTTTGAGATGTCTTAGTTACTTGTGGTATGTTAGTCTGTCCTTCTCCTGGGCACGCATGGCATACCACTCTAAAGATCCACTAGAATTCATTTGCTGCTTCTCGATCTTTTGTGTTCTACTTCTGCCAGTTGCTCACCCATTGTAGAAGTTCTGTCAGAACCATGACTATTATCTGAGGACCCAAATTACAACCCAAAAGTGAAAAAAACACTGTCTTGGTAACATTTGGAATCCAGATCACTATAGAAATTACTCTTCCTCATAGACTTAACATGCTGTATAGAACAGTGGTAGCTTGAATGGACAAGGAGAGAAAAAAAATGGGGTTTTGTTTGGATGGTTGGGTTGTATTTTTTTTCGCCGAGAGAAATAATGGTGATGTTAACAAATAATTTGTTGAATGGATTTAATTAATTAAAGGAGGCTGAGAGGCCTTATCGTTCTCTAAAACTGCCTGAAAGGAGGTTGTAGAGAAGGAGGAGTCTGTCTCTTCTCCCAGGTCACAGGTGGTAGGACCAGAGGAAATGGACTCAAGTTGCACCAGGGGAGGTTCAGATTGGGTATTAGGAAATTTTTTTACACTGATAGGGTCATTAAGCATTGGAACAGGCTGCTCAGGGAAGTGGTTGAGGCACCATTCCTGAAGGTATTTAAAAGATGGGTAGACATAGTGCTTAGAGACATGGTTTAGTGATGATTTTCATCAGAGTTAGGTTGATGGACTAGATTATCCCAAAGGTCCATTCCAACCTAGACAATTCTATGATTCTGCTCTTCTAGGATTTCGTAGGGATTAGATGGTATGGATTAGGAGGTCTTTAACTTTTGAATAGGGATATGGCAGCAGAAGACAGGTAAACAGGGTGTAGGCTGAGATTATACTGGTGATGACATAGATTTATACAGCAGGATGGACTGGCAAGGAGAGGCAAGAAAAGCTGACAATAATATCTGTGCTCATAATACCTGAAGCATGCAGTCATGTTTGCTTCTGTCTGCTGATGTCATATATCATAGAATCATAGAATGGTTAGAGTCAGAAGCAACCTTAAAGATCATCGAGTTCCAACTGCTTTGCCATGGGTAGGGACACCTTCCACTAGAGCAGGTTGTTCAAACCCCCATCCAGTCTGGCCTGGAACACTTCCAGGGATGGGGCATCCACAACTTCTCTGGACAACCCGTTCCAGTGCCTCACCACCTTCACAGGAAAGAATTTCTTTCTAGTATTTAATCTAAATCTCCCCTCTTCCAATTTAAAACCACTACCCCTTGTCCTATCACAGCTGTGACAGAGCAGGCACAGAAGGAAATCATGCAGTTGCCTCCTGTCAAGGCTTTCAGCCCATAGTCCAGGTTCTCTGGTCATGCTCTTCCCTGTGAGATCTTGTCCCTGAATTCTGTTCGAATAGTTGATCAGCCTGGATCTAAGTAAGACTGTGCTAAAATAGTCAAATTTGTTCAGGTGAGCTTAGAGAGGACTGTTAGAGATGAGAGAATTTTGATAAATGGGACCTAAATGAAAATGTTTTGCCAAACATCAAATTTCGAGCTGATAATTCATTGATTACTCACAAAAAGACACCTAGTTGGTGGCCAAATCTTTAAGGACTTCGAGGACCTATTTTGCCTTCATGCAAACCCATATTTTCGATTAGTAAAACATATGTTTGTCCTTAATGAAAAACAAGAACAACAAAAAAAGGAAAATCATAGCATAGAAAGGTAGTTCTAAAAACTGCCAGATCATCTGAGTGGTTTGCTTAAAGTAATTTGGTATTTAGATGCAAAGCATTTTTATTTCCACGATCCCATAAAACCTGCACCATATTTCTATGTCTTTACTTTGCTCTTCACTCTTAATGTAAAATTAACTCCAGCTAGACCGCTGAGCTTCTGACTAATACTCTCAAATCAGCCACAGTTTTGCATTTCAGAATCTCTATCAGCTCTGCAAAATGTTGTCTCCTGAGGGAAGGCAACAGTTGGCATTTTTAAAACCCAGAAACAAGTGTTTGAGTTTGATGAGGCTATAAAATCGCTGACTGATGTTCTGTGCTCAGCAGGAGAATGGGTACAGGGAAGAAAAGAGTCTCTAAGGAAAGGGTCTGCTCAATGTCCAGACCCAGTAAATCCTTTGCTGCTTTCTGAGATTGCAAACAAGGCTGCTGATTACAGGCAGTCTTACCAGGGTCTTTATCACCCTTCCTGACAGTTTGAGATTATTTATCAGCAAGATCTAATATTTTAAACATTTTTGGCAAGTTCTCTTCTTGAAAACACTGCAAGAAACAGTGGAGGCAGACAGAAAACACAGTATTCCATGAGGGGAAACAATTCTTTAATAAACCTGATAGTTCTCTATATAATATTCCGTCAGTAATATTTCTGTAATGAAGCATTATTTGACAGATTCAAACTACTGCAGGATAACTTAGCATGGCTCTGAAAGCAAGCTTTAAAGCCTCAGGAGGTCAAACTGACTACATCTTTTTGATGGGTAGGCATAGAGAAAGGCAATGACCTAAGAGCTGTGAGAAATAAAGAAACATTCTGTCACTGCTGCCTTTCTGATTAACTCCCTTGCTTTCTCCTGTGATTACTGGAGATTTTCCAGTCAGGGAACACCTTCTGCCTGACACTGATACATGCTGCCTATGTGACATGAGGAAATGTAGGAAGTTGTCATCTGCTTTCTGAGTGGTAAAAGAGTAGGGAATGCTTTTTCTTCAAATTCACACCCTGAGAGTTGCTATAAAGGACTAGGTTTATGTTTTTGGTCAAGCAAAAGGAAGAAAAAAGAGAAAAAGAAATTTTGCTGTTGATTACAGTGGTTTAAGAATTCCATTGGAAGAGTAGTTTAATTTAAGAATTTGTATTTTCATACATTTCTAAAATTCTTTTTGACTTCTGTGGAAATTGATTTTTTTCCTGTGAAACTTTTGGAATTGCATAATGATGTGAAGTGCTGGAAATGTGTCCATGGGAGTTCATTTCCAGGGACTGTAGGTCTCCTCACCAAAGCCATCTGATGCTTTCCAAGAGATGTGGTTCACAACTATTATTCAGTCTATTAAAATTAGGGGGCTTCTTCACCTGTGCTGAGTCACATTAGTTTCTTTAAATACACTTGTTTAAATAAATCAAGACTTATGGAGACTGTACAAGAGACATCACACCTGGGTTGCCCTTAAGCCGCTTGGAGACGGAGTTTGAGAAAGACGGTTTTAACATTCTCTTTCTTTTGAAACGTAGGTTGGCATCTTTTTTAGCAGAGGTGTCAGACAGATGAGATCTTTGTGTAACCTCTTCGGGGAGGGAGTGCTTGAAGTTTCCTCTGTGTTTCTTTGTAGTGAGCATGATTTGTTAGTATAAGGTAGAGTTGTTCAGACTTTAGCTCAGGAGGTCTTGGGTCAAACACTGGTACATCAGACATCAAGACTGCTGAGCTCACTTACAGCTCCTGCACTGGAAACAGTGGAGGTTGGAATCAGCAAAACTGGCAACAATAATAGCAGGTCTCATTAGAATCACAGAATGGTTAGAGTTAGAAGGGGCCTTAAAGATCATCAAGTTCCAACTCTCCTGCCATGAGCAGGGACACCTCCCACCAGACCAGGTTGCTCCAAGCCCCATTCAGCCTGGCCTTAAACACTTCCAGGGATGGGCCATCCACAGCTTCTATGGGCAACCTGTTCCAGTTCCTCACCACCTTCACAGGAAAGAATTTCTTTCTAGTATTTAATCTAAATCTCCCCTCTTCCAATTTAAAACCGTTACCCCTCGTCCTGTCACTACACTTCCTAACAAAGAGTCCCTCTCCAGCTCTCCTGTAGCTCCCTTCAGATACTGGAAGGCTGCTCTAAGGTCTCCCCAGAGCCCTCTCTTCTCTAGGCTGAACAGCCCCAGCCTGGAGAAGAGGAAATTCACAGTTTAATGTCCCAGATAGTTCTCTAGTTTTGCTCCCATAACCAGCCCATAAGATATCTTGTTTGGCATAAATTAGAAAAGTCTTCTACGAGCCTGCTCTGGGCCGGCTAACACCAGGGGTATAAGTATTTCCAGTAAAAATCCAGGATGGATGTGTGTTTACTTCTTAGGCATACTGAAACCTAGGGCATAGCTATTCCAGTCTAGTGATCAGGAGGGGGAAGATAGCTGGCATTGGAATCATCCAATTTAACACACAATCAAGCACAAGTAATCACCTGTCTCCTAAAGGATATGAGCCTTTTGACAGAGGTGATATATAGCATGGAAGAAGATGGACAGACAGATCAAGGCATTATCTATATACTTCCTTTTTTTTATTTTCCTCACAGGAGCAGCACTTTCAAAATCTGACTATGCTGCTGGAACAGTTATTTTAGTCGGGGCTAAAACACAAGAGTAAGAACACAAAACCATCCACGCAGCGAGGCAGAATCTTGTGAATCCAGTCTCTGACAACATCCCACAGCAAATATTTAGGGAAGAATATAAGCACAATCCAAGATGCAGCAATACATCCATGGAAACTGCAGTTCAGGGACTTCTGGTTAAAAAAGGGTCATTTTTCAGTTAACAGACTTCACTGGATTTTATTTCTATGGATTTTTGAGGTTAGTATTTGAATCTGTGCACACTCTTTTAAGATCTGCAGCATCCAGAACATGGAGTTCACAGATGTGCACAACAACTTGTTACACTCTGTATAAAGGAGGTTCTGTTTCTGTTCTGTTTCACTACTTCATAGTGCCACCGAGTGTCTTCTAGTTCTTGCGCTGGAGGAGACAGCTAACTATTTACAGTTAACTGTCAACCCCATGGCACTGAACATTATATAGATTTCTGTCATACCACATCCAGTCATCTTTTTACCGCACTGAAGGATTCTAATCCATTTAGCTGTTTCTTGCACAGAGACCTTATCACATCTTTGATCACCCATTGTCCGTTTTCTCTTACTGTACCTTACCTGAAAATAAGAGCCAGAATTGTACTCTTTGAGGTATAGACATGATATTTTAATAAGGAATAATAAAATTTTCTTCATTGTCTTCTATGCTTTTCCTAAAAATCATCAAAATTTACTTTGTTTTTCAACGACTCCTACCCACAGATATTTTCAGCTAAGTATTGATAATAATTTCAGAATCTGATTTCTGACAGTGCAAGTCAGTTGATCGCTGTATGTATAAAGTTAAGACTGTTTTCTCTCAAGTGATTGTCTTTGCATTTATCTGTATCAAATTTCATTTTAATTCTTCAGTACCCCCTAGTTATTCTGCAGTTTCTTATCATCTTGAATAACCCAAATGCCTTGAATAACACCGTTTGCAATCTTGTCCAGAACACAGATGTTGAATAGAGTTAGTCCTGCCATAGCCTGGATTAAATGTTTACAATTCTTTTCTTACCCATTGTGGAAGAACAAAACATGACAAGTACTGCTATCTCTGAAGAAGCTCTTCACATCTCTTACAAGTAAAATGGGGTAGATTTGTTTCGTAAATTCTACAAAGTACTTGGAAAACTCTATTGACATTTGAAGGTCCAACCGACCCTCCTTGATATTAAATATCAAGGAGATGCAAAACCTGGCCTTGATATTAAGGCCAGACCGAGTGCGGCTTTGAGCAACCTGCTTTAGTGGGAGGTGTCTCTACCCGTGGCAAAACAGTTGGAACTCGATTATCTTTAAGATTCCTTCCAATTCTAACCATTCTATGGTTCTTTGATAAAAGGATTTAGTTTTCTTTTAAAGTATTCAAATTCTGCTGACCAACCTGCCCTTCCAGAACTATCAGAAAATTACTTTCAGAGTACTTGCCCTAGCAAGGAAGTGTCAGCAGTCTGGGGACAAGATTTTTTACCACACTTATGTCCATATCAGGCCATTTTATGGCAGAAATTGAGCATGTCAAGATAACCAGAACAGTGCAATTAGAGGTAATTATCCCAGCAGGAGAGACATTGCCACAAAGGTGTCTGGGAAGTTGGCAATCTGAGAAAGGTCAAGATAGTAGCTCAAAATGGATATATAATTTGCCTATTTAGATCTCAAGCTCTTCTGGGCTCACAGAAAGTCAAGTACAATGACCTCTTTTGGGGTCTTGGAGTGCTAGAGTGAAAAAATGCAAAAAAATATTTAATGATAAATATAACGATAAAGGTGACCCCCAGTGAGAAATCTGAGCTAGGTGAGGAGGCTACTTTCTTTCAGGGGCCATGAGCTTAACGTAGACATAATAGACTAAGTTTCAGGAGGTCATAATCACTTGAAAGGAACATTTCATTATGGATTACAAGATTTGGCCTCATTTAAAAACAACAGTAGTCACAGTCTTCATCTCTTTAGCACAATGTAGTAAGTGTATACTTGCGTTTACTCCTAAACTATTAGTTTATTAGGTTAATTGGACAGTAAAAGACATTCTTTCCCCTATGAAGTTCTGCTGTTATACATTTCAAGTTTGGCATCTCGACCTTGGGTATTGAACTTTGCTTCTTTCCTGCCCCATGACAGTGTATAGAAGCAGTATGAGCCAGTAGAGTCTAACCCACTTGAAATAATCACCCTCAAACTGTGGGAAGTGGGGCAGCTATTTGCAGGGAGAAAGCTTACATTAAAATGTACGCTTGATGCTAACCTGTATCACAGACAGCTCTATCACCTGTCAGGATTTCAATCAGCACTCCTCAAATCGGACATCTCTCCGTTTGGTAGTCAATGGAATTAGTCATGTGAGAATGGCTCCCTTGGAAGCAGTGACCTGGCCCAAGTCCTCTGGCACCGTTTAACTCTCACATAAGTCCTTGTACTCAATGGATTCAGCGTGACTAATGGTTCCTGAAAGCTGCCATCCCCTTCAAAATACTACACCTGAAATGAAGATGAGCAGTTCTGTACTAGGTTAATAGAGATAACCTTGGGGAGTAGTTATGCACTCATTTCAAACACTTGAAAGAGGAACAAAAAACTATGAAGTTGCTATTGAAGTATAATTAAGATGGTGTTTTCAAGTACAGTGTAACCTTAAACTGGAGGAGTAAGAGAGTTAAAATGGAACCACTTACGAAGCAGTAAAAGCTCCACTGCATGAGGCACTCTGCGTGCACAAAATTATAGGATTAGAAACCATTCAGCCAGTCCAGTGCCTGTGTAGACAGAGGTTTGTAAAGGACTTTTTTAATGGTTTTCTATTGAAAAAAAAAAAGAAAAAAAAGAGAGAGAAATGAGAAAAAGAAGGCTGAGAAAGGAGAATATCCTTAAGTGGCCAGAGGGGTAACTTGGTTGAAGTAAACAGAAGTCCAAAGCACCCCCTACTGAAGCCTTTTTTGAACTTGCTTAAATTTAGATAAAAAGATTGAAGCTTCCTCTGTGGCTTTAGCATATGCCGATTCGATTTTTTTCTCAGACCAGAGAGGTCTTGGAATCTGCTTACAAGCAATTTATATTTTCAATCCTTTTCTTGCTATCAGAAAAGCTGGAAAACAGTGTTTTCTGATGAAAAATTGAAATCTAAAGTACCCTGCCTGCAGAAGTCTTGTATGCTCCTACTTTCAGACCCCAAATTCTGCTGAGGAAAATTAGTCCTCAGTGAAGCTTCCAGGATCATGTTCTAAAGGTCTGTAAAGTGCTGGGAGAGAAGGCTATTCTTATGCACATTTAAAAAACAATAGAGCTTGACTTTAGAAGAAGATTTGGGAAAATGTTATAGTTTTGAATCCAGCCCTGAAAATCCCACCTTACATTTGGTGAACAATTGTGTGAGAAACATAAAGCTCTTCCCATAGCTCTAATCCATTACATCCAACGCAGTTGTCCATTACTATCCATTAACAAATACGTAAGGCCTGAATGACTGCCTTTAGAGAGACACTAGAACATGTTGCTCAGACAAGCTGTGGCTGCCCCATCCCTGAAACTGTTCAAGGCCAGGCTGGATGGGGCTTTAAGCAACCTGGTCTGGTGAGAAGTGTCCCTGCCCATGGCAGGGGGTTAGAACTAGATGGTCTTTAAGGATCCTTCTAACCCAAACCATTTTATGACTATGTGAAATCCAGACAAATGTAGTTATATCAGATTAATCCCACTGGAAATAAATTACAGCATGATATGAATACATAACACAATTAAGTTAAAAAACAAATATCACTTTGTCAACTTAAAATTTTGACCATGGAAAATATCACAAAAATAATTTGGGTTTTCTTTCTGCAACAAGTAACAAATGCACATTCTATACAGGAGAGGTTCTTGGGTTTGTTGAGTTTTTTCTTTTGTGTGAGAAATAAAAGTGAAAAATGGAACCGATAAGAGCCAATTACTACATGGATGTGGAAAAGCTATAGAGAAGTCAGCAGTACTTCTTACATATGTCCGTTTTCCTTTCTGATTACTTCTCAGTTCATCAATGACCAAGGCAGACATCAAACACCATCCACTAAGGGGTATATATTCTAAAATGTACAGCCTCATATACAAGTTTTTTCTGATGTGATCTCTGACCTACCAGTGTAAGTTTTAAATAATTTTTAGAATGTTATAAAAATTCCAGATTATTTGAAAAAAAGCTAATTGTTTAAGCAGCTAATCTATCAATTCTAAACAATATAACAGAAAGTGTGACGATGGCTAGAATTGATAGAATTATGATTAATTCCAATTGGGATTGATCTGTGAAGAAATCTGTGCCAAAACATTGTGAGCTCATACTTTGGTGACAATGCACGTGAAGCTATAAATAATATACATAACAACAGATAAAGTGTGGGAAACTAATAAATCAATAAGGATTCATCACATTTGGGATGCTGTGCTGTGTTCTGCATGCTGGCACTGAAAAACTAAACCACTTAAAGTGCTGGAGAAGGAGACTTTTTTTTTTTTTTTTAAAATCTCATGCACTACAGGAATGGCAGGTGATTTGATGACAGTATTTCAATATGATTTGTAAAGAAAATGCTGGGTAACATCGTGCCAGCAATTAACTGGTAGAATGCATTACTACATCTTAATATCTCCGCATCCAGACATTCTAACTACTTTTTCAGATGGTTCATTTTAAACAAATTCAACTTAATAGGCTCAGTACAGAAGCAAACTGGTTAAGTTTAATGACATATGGTATAAAGATGTCAGACCAAATGATCCAGTAGTTCCTGCTCACTTCAGACACAATGAATCTGTGAATGAATTGTGTTTAATGACTGATTAAAGCCATATTCAATGGGGAATCTGGACTTGAACAGAAGATTAAACCCTGCAGGGATTCTCAGTGTGATACACAAGCTTCTCTGAGACTTGAAGAGTCAAACGTTTCCACCCAAGGCTACTCCTTCTCTTGTTTGTGAAAGAGTTCAGGCAGGCATATACAGTAGAGGAAAAAAAGTGTAAATTAAACTCATCACTGATGTTGGAACTCAGGAGCACTGAGTTTTCCAGAGAGTTTCATAGATCACTGCTCATTTATTTTGCTCTTCCGACTGTCCCTTGCACAGCTTGAGTTCTGGAAGTGATGAGATTTTTGAAGTTAGGCTCAAAGTGAGATTTTGGTGTCAGGGCCTGAGCAAATCCACAAAAGTCTGTCAGGTCAGAAAACCCGAAGGTTAGATAGGTTGACGTGTCATTTGGACAGGAAACAGCTTGCTGTAGGGAGCTCCTGGTTGCTTTATATTTTCGGAGTTGTCATCAGAATCAAAACAGCTTGAAGCAGCACTTATGACTCATTTTCAGTGTGGAACAAAGCCATAAGTTAAGCACCACATGCTATGAGTGTAGCACATAACAGGCCCCTTAGCTACATGGAAAAGTTTTACCCAGTTTTCAAGTGTCAATCTAGTTTTCCTTGCGCCTAAGGCTCTGTGACATGGAGACATCCATAATCAGGTTCATTTCTATCGTCACCACCCATTATAACCTGTCACTCTTCAGCTTCTTCACTTACTATTCCACTACTATGGATTTAATCTGCAGTTTTCTATGCACTAAATTTAAAGCCTAGCAGTTTTCATGTATTATTCACTTCCATTTGCTATACTTGTTAAACAGTATATGTTCATTGGAGTTAATAAATCACCATTCACTTTCCTTTTCGCATTTCCCAGAACAGAGTTATTACTCAATCTATCTCTACCGACAGCAGCTTCATAGCTTCCACAGATTTCTCTGTATTCATGAAGCTATTTATCACTGTACCTGTCTTAAATATTAGCAAAGTAAGCTTGCTCGAAAGGCTTAAGCTATAATCTGTCGGAGGTGTATGTGGAGGTATACATATGTCTGGCTCTAAATCGTGTGAAATGTCTACCTATTGGTTGTGTGACATCCACCTCAGTTTGGGTAATCTGAGGTTATTAATATGGTTATCAAAGAAGAATAGAAAGAAAGTTATGTGTCTCTTGCAAATAAATAAGCGACCAAAGTCTGAAGCCCTTATTCATTTTACATATCTGCTCTTGCTCTCATCCCCTCAGGAGCATATTACTGGATTGGGTGACTGAGGCTTTTGCCCTTTCTGTGCCTCTGAAAGGAGATGCTCAGCTCTTTACTTCAAGAGAACAGGGCCAGATTCTTTTCAGTGGTGCCCAACGACAGGACAAGGGGCAACAGGCACAAGTTGTAACACAGAAAATTCTGTCTGAACATGAGAAAAAAATTCTGTACTGTGAAGGTGGCAGAGCACTGGAACAGGCTGCCCAGAGAGGCCGTGGAGTCTCCTTCTCTGGAGATATTCAAAACCCGCCTGCATGTGTTGCTGTCCAGCCAGCTCTGGTTGACCCTATTCTGGTAGGGTGGTTGGGATAGATGATTTCTGAAGGTTCCCTCCAACACCTATCATTCTGCGATTATGTGATTCTGTGACTCCTTTAACACAAGTGTGAGGTTGCAGGTAGGTGTCAGAAGGTTGAGGTTGCCTACACAGGCAAGTGCGGGCAGGCACCAGTGCATGTTGTCTATGACTTTGGTCAGTGAAAAGTTACTATTTCCATAATCAAAGCTAAACTACGAGTGCTGAAGGGAGCAAATCCATCCTGCCAACATTTCCGTGTGCCAGTCACAGACGCAATTCGTTCTGACTTTCATTCTTATTACCCAATTATTTTTCTTTTGGCTTTATTCAAACATGCCCCTTTCTGTTGCAATCATTTAACTACATCACACAGACAATTTTTCAGCCATAATGTGACTTTTCTTAATTTTCTAATTCAGTCAACTTTGTGTCAGCAAAAAAAAGATATCAATTTAGCATGAATAGTAAGCGGGTTACCACTGAACATGACCTCATTCATGAATGTTTCCTCATTACATTAATCAAACCAACTTGATGAAAAGAAAACCAAAGAACTAGTCAGAAAGTTTGAACTACTTCTTCAGAACATTAAAGTTTTGTTTTGGTTTGGTTTGGTTTTTTTTGTTTGTTTGTTTGTTTGATTGGTTGGTTGGTTGGTTTTTTTCTCCCCAAATATTATTACCTTGGACTTTTATAATTAGATATAATACTTCTTCAAAGTAGAACACTGACTTTTGACAGATTTAAAGAACGGCAAATTCAGTTGAGTGACAATTCAAACAGTTGACTTCTAGGTGCTAAAAATTTGTCCGACTATTATGACACAAAAAAATATGGAGTCAGGTTGTTTTGCTAAGAAAGCTGTTCTGAATAAGCCCTCAGAGCCCCACTTTTACACCTCAGAAGAGGCAATAAGACAAGATTGCCCTCCTTCAGAATGACATCATGGCAAACATTGCCAGGCTGTGGGATCTGTACAGCTATCTGAGGTGTTTGGGACCTAAGCTGGATATGCAGATTCATTAGCTTCCAAAATAATAATGTTAATAAAAGCAGAAGCACATTTTGAATTAATCTGATACATAGCTCTCAAGGAATCCTACGCTGTCATGATACTGCACTGTCAGAGTTTAGAGCATTTGAGTATGTGCATTCATCAGGCATTGGGGACATATGGGAAGTATGAACATTAGCTGGTTATAAGAGAACATGGTATTTTTATTCCCTTATAAAATTCAGCAAGAACTCAGAAATGCAGAAATGGAATTTTTTTGCCTTAAGGAGTCGATGTAACTATTTTATTTTTTAGTTTGTGGCTTTTTGAAAATCGGAACAGTTCATCGAATCTTAAAGTAGGTGTTCAAAGTAGCTGGGGCAATCACATCATCCTTGCACAGATAAAATAGGGCAGATGAATACCATCTAAATAGGTGACACAAAAATAATGTCTGCTTATAGATATGAACACAAACATTAAAAAAACCCTGTATTAATAGTGTCATTCTAAGTGATAGCAATTCACTTTATTCAATTGAATAGCAGTTACTGCTATTCAGACACTGTTTCCTCTGCCTTTCTAAGGACTGACAATAATTGCTGACCAACGATAACAGCAAATTGTTTCCTCTTAACATTACCTCCGTTAATCAAGAATGGTCAGACCAGGACTTCACCAATGACATCCTGAAAAGTGTCCAATGCAAATCCTATGTATTCACACTCAAGGTCTAAGGAACCTACATGCACCTGTAAAAGCAAATTGCTGTATCTCAGTTCTAGTATAGAACTGAGAACAAAAAGTAGGTGTTTATTTGCAATGGGCTGGCAAAACCATAAGAAAATGTGCTTTTTCACATTTTTACTACAGAACTCTTCAGTTAAGCTTATGTATATGTATTCTGTTACAGATGGGTTGAGACTGCTCTTTGACCAGACTGGGTTATCTTCAACTTGCCACTGCAATCTTGAAAGTATAAAGTTAGGCACAGCCTAATGAATTCCCCAGGGGATGGTGAATCTGCTGTGTCCAAGCACGTTTGGATTGCAAACTGTCTAAACCAGGTATGCGGGCAGAAAGCAAACAGAAAGCAAAACAAAACAGAACATGCCATGTCTAAAGACGCTTCAGAGCCACTGTTTCAAGGCCTACCAGCACTAGTAGCCTTTGAAATGAGGTTTCTTGCTATGTTCTGGAAGATTTTTGACTCAGTGGTGACAGAATTTGGCATCTACGTCTATTTATTAGCTATAGCTCTTTTGTTTTCAACTTCATCCTCCATAGCAAGGTGGCTATAGCCAGTGTTTCTATTAACCCAAATCAAGTAGTATCTTATTTCTGAAGTAGGCGTATCTGTTTTAATGGAGGTATTTAATGGCATAGCACCCTGCTCAGTAAAAGTGACAGTGAAAGAATAAGACCCTCATTCTGCACTATATCACTTACAAACAGAAGACAAGAATAGGCCATAAAAGCAGGATTCATGTGAAGCTTTATCTAGTTTATCACCAGGGAAGGTGGCAGGAGTGAGCCATCATATATTTCTAAAGAATACATTAGATCAGGAATAAAATGTTGGTTATTGGTAAAAAACAGGTAAGTCTTTCAGCCTTGCTAAACATTAAACCATAAATATTAATACTTAATAAAATTTTGTTTCTGAAGAAAATGAAGAATTACTTTCAAAGGAAGAAAAAAAGGAGAACTTTTACCAATCCTTATTCTATACAATGCAAGCAAAAAAATCAAACATGTTATCAGATCTTAATAGACTGACAATAAACTATTAAAAAAAATAATAAATCCTGTTTCAATATTTTAAACAGAAACCACAAAGTCTGTGGCTAAGTATTTGAAACCTGCATTACAAATACAGCTCATGGATGGATATTCTACTATCTCAAACTTTGCTTAAAGGCGGTTCTCTGGTTGGGTGTTTATAATCTATTTTTTGCCTTCTTACTTGGACTCTCTAATGTCTAATAAGAATTCATCTTGTTGTCTTGTTGTCTTCCCCTCATTATTAGGTGCTCTTTCCTCAGTCTCTGATTTTCATGAGATATGTCAGACCCTCATAACCTTGAGATCACTGTTACATCTGTAAAATTTGACTGAAATGGGTCAGACAGTTAAAAAGCAACTAGGGCATGGTGGGGGAGAGGGAGACAGATAGAAAAATACAGAAATTCATGCACATACTGAGCTAGTGTCTCCTTTTCTTAAGAGTCTAAGTGAATTATGTGCTTGAGAGAAAGATTTAGAGCACTCATGTTGAACAGCGATTAGTTCCCTAATTTACTTGGCAATCCTAGAAGCCTGAATTTCTTATACAGAAACCAGACAGAAGTAGGATGTTACCAAACAGAGATTCAGGGTATTTACATCAATTATTCAGAATAAGCAGTGAAAATACTATCCCTTCTGTACTCATCCTTCTTCATACGTGACTTTCACTGTCACAAAGGTCTTCAAACCTCATTCACTGTGCATTTTGCAACTTCTTCATCAAATAAAGCCTGGGTCTTAAACTACAGCCTGTTCAGTACACAATCATAATTAATTTCTTGATTAACATCCATCATTTAGAGTGTTTCAAGGAGAGCTACTTTCAAAAAACAGTATCTGATGAAGTAGGTAGCACAAGGTCACCATTATGGAAGAGATTCATTTTGAATCATCTGGAGGTTGAAGTGGGCATTTATTTATAGGTTAATCTAAAAATGTTAAAGTTAGCATTTCTTCATTTCCCATTGTATTTTTTACTGCAAGTAAAAATAAGTGTAATAGATAATACCTCTATTGTACCATGAACTTAAAGGTTTTAAACCCAACATCTCTACTAAGTCACATTTAAAGACAAAGAAGAGTGGAGTATCAGGTAGACATGGGAATCTTTGTCTAGTGTAGATCAGTCCAATTTAATTTAGCACATTGAATCAATGCAAGCTTATATCAACAGATTTGAAAATTTAATTTTTGCTTTTCCTGACTTATTGTGATTTTAATCTTTTGTTAGTCCATATTTTATTAAATTAAACAATAGAAGTAGTAGCTCTTCCAAGAGATCAGAAAATAATTATTCAAAATGCCCAGTGAAAATTAATAGTTAAAATCAGGTACTGATTATCTAAAGAAAAACTCACTTTACCGGTGTACCTGCATGCTGCATACTAATTGTGTGTGTACCCTTAGAGTTGTGAAGAATCTTGATGGACAATTGCTCATTAAAATCTGATAATTATAATCAGAGTTCTTTGACTCACTCTAATTGGTAACAACAGAACTAAAGTAATCTGTGCTTTTGGCATTCTGTCTGTCTAATGCGTCTCATAAGAATTAGAATGCAATAAATAGAAGAAAAATGCTTTATTAGTTATAAGATTTTAAAAACATCAATTAACTTCTTTAAACCTCCTCTTCTTTTCCTTTAAAAGATGAGGTAATTTGTTTCCTTGATGTGTGAGCCATCATCAAATCTAAATTCACAGCAAGAACACTTCTGAGATAGCCCAAACTTATCATGAGGTTAATGAACCATTGCACTAGTCCGATCAAACCCATTTGTCAATGAATAAAATTGTTCGTCTGCTATCTTGCAACATAATTTGGAATAAAACTGCCAAAATAAGAACTTATTTATGTTTCTCTTTAGCAAACATTGCTCCTTCAGATTGTAAAACGTGTGTATAACAGGTCAGTAATGTAAGGATGGTTTATTATTTTGAACGAAAAGTCACACATTCAGTTTGAATCAATTTCTGATTTTGGAACTTAGATGCTATGCAAGAGCAGAGTTGAATCTATAATATTTCAAGTAATTTCTGTTGTGAGGCCTATCAAGACACGATTATGGGTAGGATACGCAACCAAGAAGCTTTCAGGGGAAGTCAGGGCTAAAAATTTAAGACAGAGGAGCAAGGAAGGTAAAGTGGGTGACATTTTCGGTTGTGCCAAAAGCAATGATATGGTGGTCCTACCCACGGATACTGAGTGCAGAGATGCAAGCAAACAGCCTGGGAAACAAGAGTTTTAGAAGATGAATAATGACCATATCACCCACAGGAACTGCTGCCCACTTCAGTCACAGGTGAACGAGTCTTGGAAGTTTGTACAGAGGATAGAAACAAACCAATTAAGTCATCTTAGACATCTGGGCCAGAAAGGGTGAAAAAGGAAAAAATGAAGGGTAAGACAGTAGTGGAGTATACTGTCGGTTTAACTTTCCTGAGAAAACTTTAGGAAATTCTGCAAAACTCCTGTTTTCTACCTCATTTTGTTGTAAACAGAACAACATTCACAGGGCTGCTTAATTCTCCACAAGTGACCAGAACTGAAACATGAGAGCCCTGTTAGATGCTGAGTGTGTGGGACGGTCCATTGTGCGAGTAGGGTGTGCATATGGAAAAATCTAGGTTTAAGTTTATATTCACTCATATGATATGGAAAGCCTCCAATGGCACCTGGATATTTTATCTTGTTTTATTTTACCTGTCTCTGGAAGGACCAGTCCTGTGAAGCAGAAACAGAAAATCTTTAAGGGATGATAAAAAAGTCCCATATTGTTCTAGTGAAGACCATTAAGTGCAGGACTGTGTTTCCACTTACTGTCTACATAAAAGTTTTTATCATCATGGCTCACTATCAAATGTTCAGTCATGGGTGTAATCTGTAGTAGAATACAGGACACAGAAATTTCCCCGAGAAACATTACTTGGTCTTTAGACTTACAACACACTCTTGTAGTCACTCTTCTTTCTTAAAGTTCTTCTTTTTCAAATTTCTCTGTGCATTTCTCAAGATTATCAACTACGTTTTTCAGTCATCAGAGGCAAGTTAAAAGCATTGAGAATGTGGGTTCCTAAAACCTACAACATCATAGATTTTTATGACAAGCAAGAAGATTAAAATTGGATACTCTATTTCTGACAACATGAATTTTTTTGTTTTCTTCCCCAACAAATTCCAATTCCTTCATAACAAAACACCTAAGCATTTTTTTTTTCTTTCCTATGATTCATTTGTTTATTTTTTCTCTCTAAATATTTCTTTTTCTTACATGGGCAGAAAGTAAGTGAACACAAAGAACTGGTATTGCCCTCGTTCAAGGAATGGAAGAGGTCTTCTTAAAAGGTTTCTGCTGGAGAAGAATCCTGGGATGGTCATACCCTGATGCAGCTTTATTGTGTGTGCCAGTGATACTCAGTAACTTTACTAACTTACTCAGTACCTTTGCATCAAAAGAAACCTGAGCAGCAGGTCACGGGAGGTGATTCTCCCCCTCTACTCTGCGCTTGTGAGNTGGTGGGAGGTGTCCCTGCCCATGGCAGGGGGGCTGGAACTTGATGATCTTTCAGGCCCCTTCTAACTCTAACCATTCTATGATTCTATGATTCTAATGTGCTGGAGGTTTTGACCTGGAAATTCTCTATTAGACATCAAAAAAAGAACCATCTGAAATGAGACTGAAATCCAATCCTGTGTGAAGAACCCATGTTCTGCATTTAAACGTCTACTTCAGATAACGAATCATAAATTCCTAAAATAGAAGTTCTCATTTTTGGAACACTATTTCGATCTGTTTGTTTTCTCTGGGCTCAAACTCACAATCAGTGACAAAAATAGAATATATCACCTAAAACTTTTTCAGACATTTTGATTGTATACTTGCCAGAGGAAAAAAAAAAAAAAAAAAGGACAAAATTAAAAATATAAATGCAGTAAAATTGTAAACAGCTTGAGGTAAAATGCTCAACATAGACAAATAAATTCAGAAGTCATAAAACTAGAAAGGGCTGATGAGCTCATCAACTTTGCTTATAACACAGATGCATGCAGTTTTAAGAATCTGTTTGAAATGTGGCATAACTCATGGATAAATATATTGAGTATTGCTGATCATGGAGAATCTCTAGTGATTGACATTAAATCATTGTAAGGGCTAAAAACCACCTCTCATTTTCATCTTGAAAATTCAACTTTCCATCAGTGGACCCTATAGTATCTGATATGATGAACAGGCTGTTAACAAAAAAAACCTTCTGCTCACTTGTCCTTATAGACTGGGATCAAGTTATCCTTTGAAAATCATATTGATAACATAAAAATATTGATCAGATGGAATCTTTCATACTAAGGCCTGCAGAGAAAAACAGACAGGGCAAGTAATGAAGTATTTCAGACTTTCAGGAGGAGGGTTATGCCGGAAATAGTCAAGAACAGAATTTTTCAAAGCTATCTTCAGGAGTTAGCTAGCCAATTCAGCAGTAGATGGGTGGCTTGCTTTTGGACCTCTTTGAAAATCCCAGAGTTAATTATCAGTGTTTGTACAACTCTATGAACCTTCAAGATGTTCTAAAAAAAAGATAAGTGCAATGATAGTTTGTATTAAATGCAACTTGTAAATTATATAAATCACACTTTAAATCCCCAAACAGATTGATCGTGTTCTGGGAGATTTCCCTCTAGGACATGAATAATCAGATTCAGTTACAACTCTATACAGCACAACATAAGCTTATTAAGCATTTCATTGAAAACTACAAAGCAAAAGACTCTGGAACTGACCCTGAGGTAAGCATGTAAGAGTTTCACCTTACTTTCAGCATCACATTTAAAACACACACCATATCTGAATTCATTAAGTGCTTCTGGTAAAACTAAATTATTATACTTAAAGGCAGTTTGGGTACTAATAATTCATGATCTATCTCTTTGAAGACTGAGGAGGAAAGGACTGTCCCAAATTACTCTTCTTTCTGAAGACCAAGGTCTACAAGCTTCCAGATTGAGTCTGACAAGTAATGTATAGACCTAAAACTCATATGGTTGGAACAAAGAAAAAAGGTTTTCTTTAGATTGTGTCAAGTTGTTATTACCCTATAGCTTAGTTTTAAAAATCATTAATTACTCTACAATGCCACATAAGTGGACTTTTCCAGTCCTTCTCTGACACTGTGGTTGCAAGGAGTGTTTGTTTAGTGGCGTTTGGGAGGTGTTCTAGGTCCCTGGGATGCCTAAATGGCATTAACTTTTTGGCTTTGTCAGTGCTGCAAGAGGTCTGCCAAGTCCTGAAAGGAAGCTAGCATTTGTCACTTGTGCGGAGTGCAATAAAAATGATTACAGACAAACCAGAATACATATATGGAAATAATATATAATCGCAATCAGTGTTACAATAATATTAAATGACTATAAAGGTTCCCATTACACTAGGAAAGTACTCTCTATAGGAGGAAAGCCACCATGTCCCCAAAGCTTAGGATTCAAGCAGATCATGTAGTCAGTGTGAAGGGCAGAGGGCACAGAAAGACAGGTACAAAGAACTTAATGGCCAGAAGCAACCCCTCTTCACACCCTGTTCTAGGTCTCAATCGCTGTTATGTCTCTGTCATCAGCTTTACTTTGAAGTAAAATATTAACCGAGATTCACTCTGAAAAAGAAAAAGTGAGAAGGAGCAAATAATTTTTCTCTTTGGAGGTGCTTTCTTTGATAAACTTAGTCAATTTAAATGCTTTTTCTGCTTTCTTAATAAGTCAGGCCAGTTGGGTTGAGAAAATCAACCTGTTTGGGACACAAAGCAATAACAGGCTTTTGATTATCACTTAATTTAAAGGTTTGTTAATGTGATGTTTAATAAATAATGTCTGTTTCCTATGCAAAACCGACATTTAGTTAATATCTTTAAGCATCATTTAAGGTATTTTATTTTAGAAACCTATAAAGCTCTTGTGCCGGCATCCAGCCTGAGGGCATTCTAACACAGCAATCACCCTTTATTTTACATATGCTTCCCTAGGTATTTTCACGATACAATTTCCATACTGCCTGCAGATATATTCTAGAAACTACACTGCAGGTTTGTGCGTCTAGAAGCTTGTGGAAGGTGGCTCAGTCTATGTGCACTATGCAGGCAGGAAAAGAGCCATTTGGGCTTCTGTGACTTGTCATTTGTAGCAGAACTGGCTTCTAGGTATAAAAGACTCAATATTACAAAGTCTTCCACTAGGGTGCTACTTGGCACAAATACCTGCACTTTAGTACTAAGCGCTAAATATAGGGAAGAGTAGTGGTTAAAGCCATACCTTTCTCCTCAGAGAGATTGCTGCTAAAAATCTTTTAAGATGCCATGGCAAAATATTTCCTAGAATGTATTTATTTTTGTTGTCTGCATAACAGTACTTCTTTGTGGCCCAACTTGTGCACGTTTAACTATGAAACAGCCTCTGCTGTTCCTGAAGTAATTTCAATTTAAAGAGAGGACAGGGAATCCTGCAAACTACCTAGCGCAATTTTACCGCCTGCATTATTTTTCTCTTTTTATCTTTTAATTTCTTAAATGATGACAATTATTAAAGTTATGACAATTAGTGAAAGGGTGATATTCATTCAATCCTTTTGTGGTCCTAAAATGGGATGACACTGTAAGGACAGGTATAGTTTCTTCTTTGTATTACAGAAATTTGGAGGAAAGCTTGATTTCCTTTTTCTTGAAGAAAAGTTATCTGCGTCCTGGTCATTAATGGGTTGAAGTCATTCTCAAGGAAACTGTGCCCAAATCACCAGTTCGTATTCCTGACTTTCTTATTTATGTTTGTTAGTCCAGCTTTCACTGAGACACACTGAGTTAAGTGAAAATGGAATAGTTTCAGCACAATTTGTGCAATTAGATAAATACTTTTCAACCAGCTGAAGTTAAAACAAGGAAAAAACAAGTGCACTTACATTGGAATATATTTAATTCATTTTTACAACTCCTCTCTTAATTACTTTCACCTCTAATAGGACATTGATGAGATCTTGTTACAGAAACGTCTGCACAGAAGCAAGTCGCTTATAGGTTCTAAATCAGTTCCACTCTGCAATAAACACAACGGGAAGAAATCCTGACTCCATTGAAGTCAAAGAACAGGATGTGGGAATTTCAGCACCCTGTAGTTCCGAGTTGTTTTGCTAACTTCGCTGTAGTGATATTTCATGCAGTAATGTTTGCAAATAAAGGTAAGTTTTTTGAGTGATGCTGGTAAATGAGCCAACCAAAATTATTTAAATCACCCTGCTCAAAATTCTTACTATTGAAAAAATCAGTGTTTGCTTTAAAAATACATTATCAGATCCTAGTTAGTACGGGAGCTGGAGAAGAAAGTTGCAGAGATAAAAGAAAATATTCACAGTTATAATGGGAAATGATAATACATTTCTAAGCATAGGTATCTTTGACTAGATTGGTGGTTTAGTGGTATTCAACACAGTGGTGTTAATTAATTTATTTTTTTTTTCCCTCCAAATTACATTTACAGTCCAAATGTAGTAAGAAAGCAGGACTTGAATGCTAACGAGAAATTCTGCATGTGCATTTCTGGGTTTCATACCTTCTATGGATTGCTTGTCTTGGTTAAGTGGAGCTTCTGAAAGAAATGGAACATGTTTATAACAAGCAAGTGTCTGAGTTATTTTCCCAGTTTTCTGGTCAGATCATTCTGTTTTCAAAATCTTAGATATTTTCAATAAGTTGGACACTTCTTGATAATAGAATTCAATATATAAAGAGCCCTCTTTTTTCCCCACAGAAGAGGATATAAATTTTAATTTCCTTCCAGTCCTCTCTAGAAGGCATTTTTGTAAGAGTCTGAGTTCTCATGTTGTTCTACAAGGCCAAATTACTCTTTGCTCACTGATATGTTGCACTGGCCAAGACTGCTCTGCTTGCTTTATTGATCTTATCTTTATAACTATCAGCACCAAGTGGCTTTTACATATATGACTGCTTGTAACAACTGTGAGCAAGTATTTCTCCAACTTGAAGAGAATATAAATCTAACCAGATTCTTAATCTCAACTATAGTACTGTATTGTTGCAGTACTGTAATAGACGTTTGGTTTGGTGATTTATAGAAGGTTGAAAGAATGCAGAAAAAATGACCTTTTTTTTATCAAATATTTAAAAATAAAATATTATCCTACACATAGGAACAGGAGTGGATATTTGGCACTGTTGGAAAAAATTAGTATTGTGAATCAACAAATATTTATAAGTAGGAAAAAGATCCATGGAAGTCACAGATAGGGATTTATTTTCTTATTTTTCTCATTGTGCTTCCTTTTGTGTTGGACTAGCCTGAGTAGAGTCTGTCTGGTTTTCTGTCACAGTTACAGGAAAAGGGATACTAATTTATTACCTTGGAAGTCAGTTCTCAAGCATTTCCAGCTTTATCCTGGAGAAACTGGCAGACAATGCTGGACACTGGTGAAGTAGGACAGTAGTGGTGAGAGCAATGAAATCATGTCATTTGTGATCTGTCTCATGAATTCAATGGATAGAAAAGGCTCTGGCAGTCAGGCAGCTTCCTGACACACCATGTGAGGAAGGCATTAGAAGGCCTTGACAGTAGTCAGGTAGACACCAGAAAATCAGGTCAGCAGATAGTAATGATTATTGTCCATTCATCACAAATTTGACCCATTTAAGAACACAGTTATGGTGTCATCTAGTCCATGTTACAATTCTAATACTCTCTGAAAAAGAAAATACAATATGAATTGAAGGAGTAAATTGTGAAACTTATGATGGACAGCAGGCTAAAGGAATAAATTTCTTCTACAATGGCACGAGAAGTAGAGTATGGCATGATAACGATACAAGTACTGTGTAATAGCACAGATGCAAGCAGCATCATTTTGAGTTATCACTGTACTTTATTCTGAAATGGGGATAACACCGTCCAGCCATGGCTAGTCTGGAGTCAAACCAGCCATCCACAGAAGACAGCTTCTACCACAAGTGATTATTCATTCCCTTAGCCATCTAATATTACTCTAGAACATTTATCTGAAAAGAAAACAACCTCGCTTAAGGCAACTTTGTGTGTTTTAAGTAAATGGGGGCATTACTAAGCTGTGTTCTTTTTTAATAATGCATTTTCATTCAAGCCAGAGCTTTAATGGAAAGAAAAAGCATTTTGAAATGAGTGTGGTTCATTTGTGAACACTTAATGGATATCTGGTATAGAAAGAATCTAATTTGTAGTGGCCTTTAAGTTTTATAAAGTTTCCCTGATTATTTTGTACGAAACTAACTTCACTGATATGGAGATTTCACACTGAGATGTAAAAAGAAGAGCCACTGATTAAGGGCATACTGCAAACAATACTTTTGCCTTATAGCTATTTTATTGCTCACCTGTGGTTATGGAGATTTTTCTGCTTTTCTTCTGAAGTATTTTGCAAAAGGCCTCACTATATTGCTCATTGAGTTAATGGGCTTGCTTACTCATCATGGTTTGGAGAACAACAAAGGAAACTGCATGTGTCCCAATTTATACTGCAAATGGAACAAATGTCTTCTGTAAGTATAAAAGGATGATTTCTTTTAAAGAATAAAGCCCTTTGAAACCAATTAATAGTTGACCTACATAGTAATGCACATATCTCCATGTTTGCTCCCTCTTTTCACGGAAGTGATTTTTCAGTAACAGAAAAAGAGTAAATAAGTATGTGTGATCATCCACTTCTACAACAAAGATTCTGAGTTTAAATATGTAAGCATTTTTTTGCAGCATTTCCATAAAATTAAACCCATTTTATCTTTATACCTGCTACAATAGTTGCTGAAGAAAATAGGCTGCAACAAATCTTTCCCTACCTAACAGCTTCTTTAGTATCTTTGTGCACAGTACAATGGCCAGTGAGAACTTGAAAGCACACAAACAGAACCTTTCATTCCAAAGATCCAAATCCCCCAAACATTTCTGTAGCTGGAAGCATTTTTGGTCTGTGATGCTTCAACACACAGCCAGGGGAGTTATATGGAGGCTCATGGGGAACTGCCTTGTGCTTGCACAACATTTTGTTTGTTGCAACATCCTTGTATCATTGCCATCCTCGCTTATAACTCCTGATGTGTATCATTACTATCCTTGTTTACAACTCCTGATGCAAGAAAAGAAACTAAGAAATATGAATTATGGATTTAATAAAACATAGTACGTATACTGGGACAGAAGTAGTATGTGTTAAAGGGATAACAACTGTGTTGGCTGGTTTAATGGCTGTGCAATCAAGGAAACTAGAGCAAGAGGGACCTAACACTGTATTGTACATGCACCATGGAAGATCAATAAATGGTAGGATTTGGGCAAGAAGGTGTGCTCTATATGACCCCTTAAATTAAGGTTAGTCTCTCAACCTGTCCCAAAAAAAATATGTTTAGTGTTTATCTCACCTGAGAGATTGAGCTAAAAACCCTGCTGATCTTTCACTAGTGCGATGTACTCATACTATATGAAGTCTGACATGAATACTGTTCTGAAGTTTATATTTATTAGAAGAATAGCTGTATGCAAAATGATTGAAATCAGGCTCAAACACTTACATATGAAGGTATGTAGAAAAATATCTGTAACACTGAGAGTAAAAGTCCTAATCAAAAATAACAAAAATTAAAGACTGCATCAGAGTTAGTGTCATTCCTCAAAATACGGCGGCGAAGGACAAAGTTTACAAAGCAATAACGGCATAAAATAAAGTTTCTGCAACAGTCAGGAATATCTTCAAGTCAGAACCTGAAAGAAGGGTGCTAACCATCAGAGTAATGAAGTTCTGCAACATCTATCCAACATTAAAAGAGGTGGAACATAATTTTAATTACTCTCAAAATAGAGGTTTTTACATTTATGTGTGAATTTATATAATATACTTGGCAGAACTAACAGGTGACTGTGCTCAGTGATCCAGTTCTACATCCCAGTGAAAAAAAAACAAAACACTTCTGTTTTCCAACAACAGCCCTTTGATCCAAAAATTTATCTCACTCTGCCTGTTATACCTTGACTGGGTCCAACTGAATGCTTTTGGAACTAAACCTCGTCAACAATTTCCCAGTGCCTTTGTATCACCTTCTAGCACCTGTTGAATAAGGAACTCAAAAATAAACCCATTACACCATCCAGAGATGTACACATGAATGTAATTAATAAGACACCTCCATTCATAAGCAAAGGGAAATTTATGTGTCAGCGCTGCAGGCGAAACAACCAAACCATTATTTTCTGCTTTAAATGTAAAGATATGAAAAGTGATATGGCCCTTGTACAAGATAATCCCTATGAATTTAAATGGGACTGTATAAATCCATACTCTTTGTTCTGCCCATTTGTAGTGAGGTGACTACCCACAGCATAAACTAGTGCTTTCTTCTTAGCTTTCTTCTTGCCTTGCTGATAACATTCTTTGTTCAGTAAATGGAGCCATATTTAACAATTAGGCTGCACACTTCCTTCTATTTCAAAGGGACGCAGCCCTGCCAGCTTTGTATTTGTATTATATAGCCTTCAAATACAATTTTTGGATCACTGCACCCTGAGCTTATTTTCACTTTGAACCATTGTCTCCTCATTTACCCTTCCTAATATTATCAGTAAATTATTCTTTTGACATTTTGTCCTATATGAAACCATTACTCACTGTCAATGATCTCTACCTTACTCAAATGCTTTCTCAGGCGGTTGCTGCTCTGTCTTTATATACCTCTCTTCTACACTGAATTATTACTAAAATTAAATAACAGTATTTTCCATTTGTATATCAACTTATATGATGCCTCCAGATGGCTACATCTATATCAGCTGCAGAGGTAAAAATGCAGTAATTATTATACAGACTATAGTAATATTATTTAATAGTTCAGGGCAGCTGTTTTCAACCTGCAAACTCTGTGGGTTACTTCTGAGACTCTCACAAAATTTAACTAAGAAAAACTAGTGCATTTTCTAAGCTAATATGCCCTGTACAGAAGCATACATCAGCACTGCAGTTTTCTCAGAGGTCCATAAAAAAGTCCAGCACCACTGGTTTAACATAAAATATAAAAAGAAAAGACTCCTCAAGTAGTAACTGAAGGAAGATGCTTGTGTCAGCCAATGGAAATTGGATAAAATTTTAGTGAATAATAAACCTGCTCTGCAAGCAAACAGTTAGAGATCTCTCAAGTCTGAACTGTTCTAAAAATTGCATTTACATTTCTTCCAGGAGACTGTGCCACCAGTAGAGCTATGCTTCATAATACCCTGCTTTGCCAGCTGTAACTCCTGTATGCCAAGACAAAGTAAATTTGGGTAACCTCCCTAGAATTTCTTCCAAAAATAAGGATTATTTGAAAGGTTTTCTAAAAGGATAACAGGCAGAAGTTTTTATGTTCTTATCATCCCTAATGACTGGGTTATAAGTATAGCTTATTCCATATCAACCATTGAAACATAGGTGTAAATTGTTGATTAATGTAAGGTAAATACCCAAACTTCTTTTTCTGATATACTATTTTAACCCAGTGCAATAACCTGTATTACATACTCTCCACTCTCCCATTTTGAGAAGATTGGTGGCAAAGTGATAGGAAAGACATGGAAACTTTTCATCCCGGGGAGCGTGGGACTTTCCCCACACAATTGGTGTTACATCTGTTAGACTCACTGCTCCAGAGAGATTTGGGAAAAGTGACCTCCTTTATACAACTTCTCGTTTTCCTTTCTGTTTGCAAACATAGGAAGAGATGAAAATATGTCTTTCCAGCAACAACTGACAATGAAACTGTATAGTAGGTATGTATGAACTATTAGTTCTCCTGTAACTGCTTTCTTGGCTGCCTTTAAAATCACTCAGCAGAAATAGCTGCTGATGAATACATCACATCTAGTACATTCTGATAAAGCCCACAAAGTCCTAAAAGTCTAGCTAAGGTATTTCAGCTTATGTTTCCTTAAAAATGTGTGGGCCTTTAAAATCACAGAGGGAAATATCAGTATCATGTGTTGTGGTTGTTGCTATGGTGACTATACTTTTTGCTTTTATTCAATAACAGTGTGAACTAGCTCTTAAGCCTGTGCCGCAACATGACCTGCTGAAGACTAAATTACTAGGGTTCTACATACTTACACACACTTTCTTTTTTGTTACACTTTGCCCCTCAAAATAAATGGATTTTAGCATAAAAGCAAAGATTTTGACAAAAAGGAGTCCCTTCCACTACTTGATGTGCCTCTCTTTTTCTGGTTCATAAAAATGTGAGGTAGGCAGTTATACAAAGGGGGAGGGATCTTCATCAATCCAAAATTTTCATCATTCTTTTTGAAATAACACTAAGGAAAGCCTGATTTTCCAGCGTAGACAAAATTCACTTGTATTCAAAATTATTATTTTTTTCTCAAAGATTAAAAAAAAAATCCAAATTGAAGCAGTGCAAGATGTACAGACATTTTAAAAAATATTGACTAGCAAACCAGATATTCTTATTAATGTATTCTTTGTCTCACATTAACACATATAATCTCCACTTGAGATTAGCATCATTGATCACAGTGCACAGACAAAGAAATAGAGCTTGCAGGAAAAACCTGAATTGCATAACCTCAACAATTATTTTTTATTGGCTTATTTTTCAGAAGCTAGAGGAAGGGAGGAGAATGACGGTAACAGCAACTGAGATACAGATGCTTACACCTAGCGGGGGGAACGAACAGATCAAGTGAAAGACCACAGCATTGCACAAGAGCATGGACTCAGATATTCTTGTTTGAGTCTTTTCTCCAGAACTCTTTATTACCTTGTAAAACAATTTCTTTGTGCAATCTGTGAGATATGGTAAAGCAAAGAGGCCTAATATCACAATTCACACTAGAGAGAGGAAATGTGAAGAAAAGAGTTTGGGAATACTGCAGGAATACATCTGCACTGCAATGAACAGATCCGCTCTGGGATTTGCCAACCTCTAGTAACTCACAGTCCCACTATCAGTGCTCATAATGGGAATTGTCACATTTGTGAAGTCTCAAGGATGAGTATTACATGCAAACAGCAAGTGGAAATGCAATGGTAACAGCCAGTTTATTTAAGCAAATTTGTTATTTGGGATGCAGAAGAAATCTCTCACCATTTTCAGTTTATAGCAGACTAACAAGAGCCTTGGACATGTGTGTGTATAGATGTGTAAATATTATTCCTATGGACAGCTTCAGTGTTTGGTTTCTGTCTTATATCCCTGTAGAAACCACTGTTATTTTTCCAGGAAAGAACTGGATTTTTTTTGTTGTTTGTTTGACTGCCTTTTACAAAATATTGGAACCACAGCAATCCCCATAGGTGCTCTCACTCTTACCAGCACAGACATTTTTATGGTAACCTGTTCTTCCCTGCTTAGAAATCTCATTTTCCAAGAAATTAAAATCTGCCCCAATATCTTTATATGCTCTAACTACCAGAAGTGGAAATCAAGTGGCAAAACTTTATTTGTTTACCCTATGGACTTCTTCCTATGAAATGTGACTTCAGTCAGAGTCAATGGAGAAGAAACACTTTCAACACACAATTTGTCTGACTTACTGCAGACACTGATTTCAAGATTGTATAGCTTGCACATTAGATCATTTCCATTAGAGTTTCCGTACGGAGAGGGTGACTGGATGTGTACATTATACAGCACTACAGCAATTTAGATAAATGTCACCCATGTGCAGCGGGATTCTGAATAGAGGGTGAGTCCTGGAGCAATGTATCTTGAGTCATGAGTCCAAGAAAGTGACAGACTGAGGACCAGGAAAAGGCAAATGAAACGCAGTCTTACAAAACAAGGCAAGTTAGACTCTGAGCCTTAATCACTTATCAAATTCACAGTATTTGTCTAACTTGTTCTGAGTTTTGCACACTGAGTCATCAATTAATGATAGTATTCACCAAAAACATGTTGACATTTTCTAACTGCACAACCTCTTGAGAATTTTCCTTGAATTTAAACTGTAAGAATAATATATTATGATACAATAACTTTTTATTTCTTCTTCTTTTTTTTTTTTTTGGCTTTGTTTTTGTTTTAATTTCTGGGGAAAGTTTGTCTTGAGGAAAGTGTTCCCCTGAGTGGCAGAAAAAGTAATCCTCAGTCCTTATAAAACTTAAAAACCTAAAATTCTCTCATATTCTATGCAGAAAGATGAGCAGTTTGAGTTTTATCAGCAAGGACTTTCTGGGGCTTCCAAGAACTTCGTTTCCATTTCTCCAGCATTTTTTAGAGAGGACAAATGAGTTCAGATGGGTAATCAAATCTCTGGGGGAGGAACTGAGCAAGCAGCGGCTTCTGATGCTGACATGGGTAGTCAGACACTTTTGAGTCCCAAATGCCTGTAATACGTAGTCTCATCCCAGAGACAACAAAAAAAGCCCACTTGGAAGCCTATTTCATTTCCTGACTCCAAACCATTCCTAGAGCTTTACATTCTCCTGCGCTTCTGAAATGTATGACGTATATCAGCTGAGGTCATGCAGTCAAACCAGGACTACAGCCAATTTTCCCATATAGACTACATTCATAATACAAATTCTTGATTTGTTGAACTGTTTATGAGAATACCATCAAGAATTGAGTTGATCAGAAGGGTTCCAGCATCCAGTTCCTCAAAATTTCAGAGCCTGGCTCCCAAAACAATCAGTGCTGTAGGTGTCTATTAGGAGTCTAAATGCTTCCAAGGACCTTGCCCCATCTGGCTTCAGCTGACTTCGTATCTGATCGCACGTGTTTGGATAAAAATAATAAACCTTGGGACTTCCTTGGTGAAAAAAACACCCAATATGAAAATATCACAGATGACGAAGATAAAACTAAATCCTGTGCATTTTCTTTTAGCAATACTGACTTTGAAAGACCAACAAGGGTACAATTACCCTGTGCTCAACAAAACAAGCTCAATTTAGACAGACAAAGGGTGTGTAAAATAAAGCTGTCACTGTATGTTGAGCTTTCTGACCATCTACAATCACCAATTTCAATGTTAAGTAACCACCACGGAAAGAAAACTCTAGCTGAGACACCCGAGGTTCCACGCACATGCCATTGAAGAATCCAAAGTTTGCAAAATAACCAAATGTGCTTATCTTTCAAATTCTAAATTCTTAAAAGCATGGAAAGTTCAGCCTTCTTCATAATTAAGTAGAAATTCGAGGGGAGATTTTTTGGTCTTCACCATTCTTGTGTGGAAAACTTATCTTCTATCTGACTGCATGAGCCAACAAAGTGTCAGGTAAGCTCCTCTGAGGTTCAAAGGCACAGACGTGCCTGAATGATTTTGTAGACCACTGACATAACACCTTAAAAAACTAGTAAGATTATGATGCTTCATTGCACCTGCTGAACATGCACCCAAAACTAGTTTGTGCATAGCAAGTCTAAAACACTTTTAAGTGTTTATACCAAAGCAGCGACATTGGTCTTTTCCAAGTTGAATTTTGAGAACGAAAAGAGGAAGTCAAGAGGAGAGCACTTTAACAGTTTTCTTGACATCTTTTGATTTATATTTTGTGTATAACATTTTAGACTAATGTATATTGAATTGTATTTTTTTTTGCTGCAGAGCCAGTTAAAGAAGATTATATTTCATAGCAACATTGCTTAAACATTCTACACAGTATCAGGTTCAATGGGAGAAATGTTATTTCTATTTTCATGCACTAGTTTTACAGTGTAATAGTGAAGTAATGAACTTTTCAGTACATTTAAATACTAGCTCATTGGCTCAAGACTGTGATCTGAATGCCAAGAAATTTCTTTTAATTGGACAGGTGTCTTTTAAAATGGCCAAATGTTTTTTGATTGAATCTGACTTAAGCATCGACAGTTATTCAGAAATAAAAGACAATACTTAATCTTAGGAAAGTAACACCATAATGGATATAATAATCTATTATAATATTGTCATAGTTCTTTGTCAGTAAACGAATGATAAGACACAGGGAGTGGAATAATCGGATACGCTGAGGACTGGGCTTGTTGTTCCTATGCATTCAGTTTGAATTTGACCATCATCTTCAAAAGGAAGATTTTAGCAAATACTACTCCTGGTGTGAGTTGTTCAGTGCATCTTCACCTTTATTGCCCCAGAACATAGAGAAGCTTTGTTTCCATGGTCAGCATTTTATTATGGGTATCGTATTCCACAATTTAAATCTGTACCAAATTGTGTTTTAGGTTCCAAGGAACAGTCTACACACAAAATAGCCTACAGGGTTGGTAATTACTCTGTTGATGATAACACCTAGGAAACTCTTCTCACGGTGAGAAATGTCTTATTTATAACAGGATTTTGCAATACTGACAAAAATGGGACTAATTTCCATTAGCAAGCATGATGCATCATGCTTTTGAAGAATCCAGGAATTTTTGACCCAGAGTACTTGCCTTCCATAATGTTACATCTGCATTTGTAGATGTGTTTGTACATGTAGGTATAACTTCCAGTGCTACTAATTCCACTTCTCCTGCTTATTTCCCCGAGTAGTTTAACTTAGCTTATTTCAAGTAATTTAGTAATTAATTTCCTAGTGCTTGATATTAGCTATTTATCTGTTCTTCTCTGCCAAGTTTTTAAAGCAGTTTTATTCATGGTACACCCTGACCTTGAGAAGGACACGATATCAAATTATATGAGAATTTCTAGGATTTCAAGGACTTTCCCTGTACAAAGTTGTGCTAAATTGTGATAGTAATAATAATAATGATGATGATGATGTGAATTGTTCCTTTTAAATACTTTCAGTATACTCAACATTTACTTTTATTTCAGCTGTTACTATTTCATTTTAATTGCAAGTTAGCACAATTAGGCACTGCCAGGAGGGTTCATAATTTCAAACTTTCTTTTCCTGAAAACACCCAGATAATGTCAGATGCTTTCAAACATATTTCAGTAAAGGAACTCATGAAAAATGAACCTTTCCTGTAGAGAACTTCATTTTTGACAAACTGGAGCTTTCTAATGAGGACAGCTGAAAAATCTCCTAGCAGTTACTAAAAGAAAATATACAATAAGTGTGTGCTGAGGGAAGAGCAGACTTTCAATTTAGAAAAGAGCACAGAATCATCTTGGTTACACATATAGTTCCCAATTAGCAAATCACAGTTATCCAAAGTCTATTGGAACACAGACGTAAGTAGAAGGTGCTATTACTGTCTTACACTAATTGGCATTACTTCATTTCCCTCCTTTTAAACAATTGCATTGTGTTCTGCGTTAAGGAAAATACATTTTTCCTTACCATCTTCTGACAATTCCTTAATTTAAGGCCCCCATTGTTTCTGCTCCCTGTGATTTGAATTCAGACATGGTGTCGTGAACAGCAGGGTCCTTTAGCTAGTTTGCACAGCATTCATCTAGGAACTTGCAAAGTAAATATTATTCAGGTGTAAAGCAGGGAGAGGACACAGTAGGGAAGCAAGATGTAACATGTAGAGTTGTGTCCCAGTGGTTTCCCTACCTTGATGCAACTGCTTCTAGGGTGATTTGTTAGAGGCAAAATGTTTTACATAAACTAATTCCTCTCCTCAGAACACCATTACAGTTTCCACTCTATCTATTTTCACATGCCACTTTCAGCATGGCAGAATCTGAACACCTTCCCATAGTGCATGAAAGAATATGAACAACATCTGTTGTAGGTGGTTTGTTCTTTGTCTCATCTTCTCCCTGGAGAGAGAGATGTGTATGTAGTGGATAGGGATATAAATAGTAGATTATTTGTCTCCACAGTCAAACTAGGGAAAAAAAAAAAAAAAAAAAAAAAAAAAAAAAAGGATTGAACCAAATTGAAATTTATTATGTTTTTCCTAAGCAAAACATTAAAAGTCAGTGGTATGCGAAACTCTCTATTCAGCTTCAGAGGACATATTTTTGTTTTGTGGAACAGACAAGAGAATTGGGAAATGAAAGGTTAGATTCATAAACTTGGGGGGAGAAGATGCTGGCAAAAGGAAGGCCTCTTCATGCAACTCAGTGATTATAATGCTCAGTCCAGAGCATGACATACCACGGACTCACTCCCTACTACCTCTTTTCTCTCATCTCAAGAAGGCCATCCTCACCACCAGCCAGAAAGTTTTTTAGGGAACACCACCCTGTTTCTATCAAAATATAAAAGTAAATATGTAAATAAGCCTTCAAGTAGTTAATAAGGATGAGCAAAACGTCTAGAATACTGTGGTTTGGATTATCCCTCAAATTATTGCACAACTGGCTTCCAGATGATGTTCATGGATTAATTCACTGTTCAGGGCAAAAATGAGCATTCTTAATGGGAGGAAGTGAAAAGTCCCAGCCTGACAGGGTTTTCTCCATAGTGTTTATGGCAATTTCCTAAGATGGGATATCTCCTTTTCTTGTGGCTTTACAGGGAATGACTCTTTTGCTTTCCATCCAAAATATACGTCAACTTTGAATAATGCATTAATAATGTCAAGATTACTAGAATCAGTTATTCCAGGGGATATTTTATGCAGTTCCAGAAGGAAGTTTTTTTAGAGGGAATTATTAGGTTTTTAGGTAAATACTAATTATCTCCCACCTTTTGGCTTATTCTTTAGGAGTTCCTGCATGATTGTAATTTTTTCAAGCAATTGTTTACTAGTAAATAGCAATTTTTTTTTTGTTTGTTTTTGAGTTTTGTTGTTTTATTTTATTTTTATTATAATTTTCCTAGCTCTAAATCAAAGAATCTCCTCACAGGGTGAGTTCTTCCTAGGAGGGACTTTAATGCCAGAGCAGATCAACCATGATATAATTAGCACATCTTGATATTCCCATAAGCTATATTATTCTTTACCTCTAGCCGAGTGACATTAGGAAATGTAGGAACTTGCTCCTTGCTGTTAAAACCAAGTAATTCTGTGAGCAGTGAAGCTAATGAAGCCATCTTTCTGATGGACCACATGGTACCTTTTCTTTATTCCTTCCTTGACTCCAACAACAACCTCAGCTCTGCCCTGCATCCCTCAGATAGCCCCATCACATCAGCAGCAGACTAACAAAGACACGATAGTATGGCTAGTTGGGAGCTCTACATGTGCTCATTGCCCACCACTGCTACCAAAGAGAACACTTGTCAGCTGAGCTCTGTCTGCTTTTTCCTTGCTCATTTGAACCTATGCTTTCTCTCAGATAGCCAACATTCACAAAATCCACAGGAACTTAATTCTTTCTTAAATGAGAGTGTTTCTCTCAAATTTAGTTGAAAGTGACCAGTTTACTGAAGCTTTTTGGGTTGAGAAGCACTAACAGATACGTAAACTCAATTGAATTCCTATTTTCTTGCATGGGAAAGTTTCCTATACAGGAAAATAAATGCAACTAAACCACTTTCAATCTCATCTACATTTGAAAAATAAATTACATACCAGATGCCAGGTTGTCAGGTGCCTATTTGCAGCCCTGGAGGTTACAGTGTCTGGGGTTCCATTTTTGACCCATTAATGTCATTTTAGGTCTCAAAATATTCTTTTTTAAACTCAGCTTTCACTTTAGCTAGCTTCAAATGACAGGTATAAAAAGCCACTGTGTAGATAGAGTGAAAAAAAAACAACCCAGCACCACTCTGAAGTTCTGAATATTGATGTTCAGTTTTCAGGTCTTCTGGTCACTTCGACTTTGACCCTGAGCAAGTTTTTAGAAGATCTGAAGTAGGCTGACTTTCTGTTAAAAAAATAATAAAGTAAAAAAAAGAGAAGAAGGAAAAAAAAAAAAACAATAAAAAGTAAAAAAAAGAATCAGCTATATGAATGTATCTATCTATAACCGTCTTCCAAAGTATATAGAACTCAGATTATGGCAACAAGATAAGGAGAGGATTTATCTTGAATTGGGAAGGAAAGCTATACTACTTTCCTTATGAAAGAATTCCATTCTCCCCATTCCAGTGTGAATTTAGTGGGACTTTATCATTCTGGGCTGCTCTCTTAGTCATAAGTCTCTCAGATCACACCTAAATTCTATTTTCCTGGTTTTTATTTCTATATTTTTTCCAGAAATTTAATTGTAAAATGCTTTCTTATTTTGTTAAGAATAAGGATGTTTACAAAGAAAAAAGTCTTTTACAATTAAATCTTATTGCTGTGTTGCAGTTACTTGTAATACAAAGACTCTTGCTCTTCGAACTAGGATGTCTGGAAAGAGAAGAGGCAATGCAGGATGTCATTCAAAACAATTTTGCTCTCCCTTTTCTCTCTATCTTTCCTCAAGGTTCATAACTTTTTTACCTCAAAAAATGGGGAGCTAATTTTATTACTAATTTTCCAAATTTCATTTTTTCCCCCCCTACAATTATTGCATATTTTTCAGGGCAGAGTAACTGTTACCCTAAACCAATGATGTTAGGGAAAAAAATTGAAGAAAGCGGAAGTTTTCTTGAAGATTGTTCATGTTTTAGTAGTCTGTGGTTTTCCCTGGTATTATTGTTGTTCACTAAGTGCTATGATATAGAAATAAGGATTGTATTCACTCTGGAGAAAAGAGAGGTTTCTGATGTTACCAAACCTTATTTTAAAATACAAAACTCTCTAAATCTTTGTGGGTCCAGTGTTTGTGAATCTTAGTTTAGATATATCCATGGCTGCTCTCTGATCAACACCTTTGAATTGCAGTGCCAATCTAAATAGAAATGACAGTGCTATATTCACAAATACAAAGAGTCTCAAGTGTACTTT